>CABEEJ010004171.1:28257-48257 GCA_901482245.1 Timema douglasi
TATTGCACAGTTAAATTTTATTTTAGTTAATAATAATTATGTCCCTACAATACTTTTTTTAATATATTTTTATTTTAAATATGGTAAAATACGTGAAGAAAGAATGAGTAGACAAATAAATGGGAAAACACTCCTAGCATACCTGAAAAGGATAGACAAATATTAACTAAATACCTCGGTAAGTTCGGCCGAGATTATAATCCCAACTTCCTTGTCAGCGGCAAACTAGATTAGATGAGCTTGACATTATTCCACATTCCAAGCGTTTTGGCCGTGTTTATTAAACACTTTATCTCTAAAGGTATGTTTTATATGACGAGAGTGATACACCCAGCAGGATTTGAACTACGACCTCCCATTCCTCAGAAAACTAGACGAGACAAGACTCACGCCTTGTTTGTGTTCCTATCAGTGTGTTAAAAAGAATGTTGTTTTAGGACTTATGCCGGCATGCCATACAAATTTAGGTCTTGTGCTTGTTGGCTTGTGAGATTAGGTCTTGTGGGATTAGGTCTTATAAAATTAGGTCCAGTGAAGTTAGGTCTTGTAAAATTAGGTCTTGTGCCTTTAGGTCCACTGCCTGCTTGAACAGTTAAAATACGTTCTCAAAAGTAAAAAAAAACAAAGACAATGAGTGGGGGAAACTTGTCGCTGGCTGTTGCCATAATTTACGTTTCAACTTTTTAACTACTGTCTTTATTAAAGTATTTTTTTAATCCAAATAAATTTCAAAATGCATTAATTAATTAATTAACAAATCAGGTACCAAATCAGTCTGGCAGATTATTATTATTTCGGGAATCATCCCCAAAAATCTTAGATAAATGGGTCCATCTTATCCTAAAGCTGACCTTTTAGAATTTAGACACACTGTACAGTGTACACTTTGAAGGTGTAGTTAGCTCACCCGCCCTTCCCTTCGATTTGAACAGTGATGCCTAGCTAACAGGCCTGGGGACCTCCATTGAGTGCGTTTAAACTTCCGATATTGGTATAGCGTGTGAATTCGGCGTCGCGGAGAGTGTTCCTGTGTACCAATTCCGACGCCGCGCTCTCCCGAGACGCCTTGCATTGATTTTCTATCCTGCAGATTACACCACACTCGAGGAATAAATGGCGGTGCGAATGGTGAAACTAGGTTTTTTTTATTACAGGGTTTCCCCACTCTCTCAACAGGCGAATGCACGCGTAGCTGCGACAAGGCTCAGGACCACATTGCGTTGGAAAGGAACGACAGCTAAGATCCATATTTTGGAGTTTTTCTGACAAAAAATACCCATTTTGTTCGAAATAAATAATATATTTCTTCAGTAGTTACAATAAATTTAAGAAGGGCATCAAGAATAAATTATAAAAACATAACAATATATTATGATATATAAAAAGTAAATTATAAAAAATTGTAAATTATAGTTTTGAATTTTTTTTGGTAACTAACCAATTATTTTTAATATGTGACAAGACTGTACAAATTTAAATGAATATGTCACCCGCTTCGGTGGCCACGTGCGCTATTCGCGCAGCAGATCAGACCACCGATGACTGGGAGAACGAGGTTCGAATCTTGGTTGGATGTATCGAGAGAGTTTTTTCCCAAATTATTTTCCACTCAATTGCGGGTAAACTTCCAATAAATATATGCCCCACAATCCCTAAAACTATTATTGTAATTAATACATTAGCTTATAACCTGTATGGTTAGTAAAACGTGGTGCTAAAAAAATGTCATTTCAAACACCGAAAATATAAGCTCATACAAAGTTCATGTTTGAATGGTCTTCGATTATAACAAATGACAACATTGCTGGAGGGCTTATGTATAGCGTGTCCCAAATAAAACCGGCCCCATACGCACAGTGTTTCATAGTATGTGTTCGAAATGTGCGCCACCAGCCGCTATGAATAGTTTCATTATGAGCTGGACCATGCATAACGGCTTGTGGCGCACATTTCGAACACAGACTATGAAATACGGTGCGTTTGGGACTGGTTTTGTTTGGGTTATTCTGTAGTAGAGTTGTTTTAGTCTCTTATGTTGAGAGGATGTCCTTCCAAATAATAGCTAGTGGATTACACAGAGGTTAGATGAGTGGGATGTAAGAGGATGCGAGAAAAAGCCAGTGTCTTTGCATTAATTTTTTTTGCCAAAATAAATCAAATACTGCTCCAATACAATAGAATTTAATTTTCTTCTTATAGTGACCTCAATATTTATTTAATATCTATATGTTAAGGGAGTCTTGTAATTTAACAACTTTTCTCTTCACTTAAACATTTTATTTTATCTAATGCCGCTATGCTAATGATGGATATTCAGAAACTTTTGGTATCACCATGTGAAGAAAATTAAACTTTATATTTATACTGGAGCAACATTTTAGCCATAAAAATGTTTGCCATAAAAACTGCAAAAACATTGTACTGGACTTCTCTCGAGTCTCTTTTCATCCCACCTTAATGTTCCACACGTAGTAATCTCAACAATTCTTGAATATTGGTCATGGGCATCATAGAATTTACCCAGCACCACGTCTTACTACCATTTTGGGTAATACGTTTATGTACTAATTACGTTAATGGATTAGGGATTAGTAAGGTTATATTTAGAGGAAGTGTACCCGGACTTGTGTGGAGGGAGAGTGGAAAACCATTTATGTAAAAATCCGTCTCGGTACACCTGGCCGAGATTCGAACCTCAATCTCCTCATCATTGCGAGAGTAGCGCCTTAGATCATGCAGCCACCGAAGCGGGTGACAGTTTTTAAATCAAGAGAACAACAATTCTGTTCAAATTAGGCAATGACTGTGCCTTTTCTAGCCTTTCTCGCATTCCCTACAAAAAGTAGTGATAGCGTGTTTGAGCTGCATCATTCTGTAGTTCAATTTGCGAAAAAATAGCCGGTACTAATGTGCCGTTGCCAAGGGGACACCCGAATGTATGACTCATACATCCGTTTTCGTGGGGGGCTCTTTCTGTCCCGATTAGGTGAGGAGAGTATGGTAGTAAATATGACGGTGTAAAAGCCAACGAAGATCTTAAAATTACGTAAGCCTAATTAACCAAACCCTGATGTCGATGGGATTCCCCTTTCGAGAAAAATCCCCCGGTACCAGAATGGAATCGAACCCGGGATGAAACTTAGCTTATGTGGTATTTATGAATGTTTATTAAGAGCCCTTTGGAACTTGCCAGTCCCATTTACTATGTGTAGAACACAATACAGACAGCTGAATGTATTTTCTGAAATAAGGTTTGATTTATTTTGGCCAGAATAAAGTATTTCTTCATAACCTAAAAAATACAGACATTGTCTTGCCTTCCCTTCATAGGAGAGCAAGCTTTAGTTTTATAAATAATTCGTTAACAGTTATTTTTATTTTACCATACGTTCAGCCTACACCAGTGGACACGTGGACCAAAAGGTCAGCTTCGCCTGGTCGGTTTATATTGACAGCAAGGGAGGTCGAAGTGCTAAACCCGGTTGGGCGTACCGAGGAGTTTCTCACTTCCACACAAATGCGGATATATTTCCTTTAAATGCTAACGTCTTCATTTACCTCTACCATATTAGTGTAAATATAAGGACAGGCAGGACTGGTAGTAAGACGCATAGCGCACACGGTTTACCGTGACTGATTTACGTTATACAAGATAAGCTACAGTGTTCAGGGTATATAAAAAAATAACTTGACAATTTTTGAAACTATTTAGGTTATTTACAAGAATTATTTAACTACGAAGACTCTACAATTTGTTTCTTAACTCTTCACAACATCCGCTTCGGTGGCCTCATGGTCTAAGGCGCTATTCTCGCAGTAGACTAGACTGCTGATGATGGGGAGATCGTGGCTCTAATCTCGGTCGGGTGTACTAAGGGTGTTTAAAAAAAATGGCTTACCACTTTCCCTCCACGCAAATGCGGGTACAATTCCTTTAAAGATAACCCTCCTAATCCTTAGAACCATTAGCGTAATCAACACATAAGCGTATAACCCGAACGGCTAGTAAGATGCGGTGCTAAAAAAAACCTTCATACCAAGTGTAGCCTCCATTTTTTAAATTATCTGAAAACATTGTTTATCTACTAAGGCTGTAAAATGTGTTTCTTAACTCTTCATACCAATTGCATCCTCCATAAACATATACTTCGTCCTCCTCCTCTCATAATTTAATTTCGCATTTTGCAGATAATTGGTTTTCAAGACTCTTTACAAGTTAAATACCCTGAACTTTATCGGTGCAATCCAATTTTAAGATACATAATTTTTAGCGGTCAACATTGATAACATTTTACTATACTATTAGTGTTATTCCATGGGGGTTGATTATATCAGTTCTATCAATAGTGACAACTGCAGATCACATGACTTAATACGTGAAAGTAGATATTATAGTCACTTTCCTAGCTCTCAGTAAAGGCGCTTTCTAGAAAATTTAACTGTCGCTGTATCTATTATTCACATAATTTGATGTGCGAATGTGTACAGCCACAGTTAGCCTCCGTTATATATGCAGGCTGCAAGATTCGGTAACTCGTTCTACAGCACCCTGCACCCATCGGTCTAGGGGTAAGGTGTTGGACTTATGTGATGGGGGTGGGGGGGGTGGGTTCAATCCTTGGTCCCGGCACAGATATATCCTATTGCCAAATCCTTCCTTCCCCTCTGACAACTTGTGAATGTGGGGAATGCCAGGCCTCCACCGTGGTTCGGATTCCGAGTTAAACTGTAGGTCCTCCATTTCATCTCACAATCACCCTACCATTACACATTAGTGTAAGTGCGTATAACCCGAACGGGTAGTAAGACGCGATGCTAATAATAATAATAATAATAATTAATAATAATACAGCACCCATCGCTTTTCGACACTTGGAAATGTTACTTGGACTATTTTAATAATATTTTAAACAATGATATGGACTCCTTATGCTTTTCCATAACGTTTTAAGGCTTGCGCAAACCAACGCGGGAAGGGGAGCGAAATTCGCACCAACACTGCCAATTCGGGATATAGGAGGGCGAACCAGGGCGAATAAATCCCGGTTATTGGCCGGCGAACGTGGGAGTGCAGCGTCGTCCCGCGTGGTTCGCTGCATTCACTGTTTTCCCGCGTCCCGCTAGTAGTTTTGGTTGCAAACGGTGATGTTCTGTGTGTGTTATTATCGTGTCTAATACAGGGAAACTATTGAAATAGTGTACACCTACCCTGTGCTTTACGATTTAAGTTTTAAAGAGTACAAGAACATCAGGAGGGACCGGATATGGAAAGAGATCTGGAAGGAATTAAAAGTCTCTTATGAGTAAATATCTTCAATTTGAGACAGTCTTTCTTTATTCATGTCATGCACCCATTGCTTCGTTCTTTTATCCTCATCTTCATGAAGTAACAACATTTCTTCTTCTGATGAAGTACACATATATTCCATTCACGGTAGGAATTACTCTCTGAAAGGTCTTTTTTCCTAACAATATCCTACTAAATAGTATTATTATTAGCACCGCGTCTTACTACCCGTTCGGGTTATACGCACTTACGCTAATGTGCAATGGTAGGGTGATTGTGAGATGAAATGAAGGACCTACAGTTTAACGTGGAATCCGAACCACGGTGGAGAGCTGGCATTCCTCACATTCACAATATGTCTTGTCAGAGGTGAAGGAAGGGTTTGGTAATCAGATAAATCTTTGCCGGGACCGAGGATTGAACCCCGGCCGCCAGCATAGAAGTCTAACACCTTACCCCTAGACCACCAGGTCACCTACTATATAGTAAATTTATGGTAGGGAAAAAGGCCTTTCAGAAGTCAATTCCTACGGTGAATGGAATATAGCCACAATCTTAGTCTACACTTAATTAATAATGTAATGAAAATGTACACTAAAACAAACTCAAAGAGACACAGACCTGCATATACTGGTAACCTTCCTTGAACTACCGCGAATCGCTTCGCGTCGGTATGTCCACCTCCAATCCCGCCAATTCAACCCCCCACCTCCCCCAGATATTCCCGTGTTTCCGCTCTCGCTTTCAATCTCGCGTTGGTTTGCGTCGGACTTTATGAAACACTTATGCTAGTTCAGTAACCGAAACCTTATCTTCTTCCATTTTAAGTTGTGAGCTTATTTGCTTCCAGTGAAAATTATGATCTTATCCTGGGATTGGCAACATTTTTGATATCGCGGGGCATATAGATTAAAAAAAATATATTAATGGGCTGTTTAGAAGAAAAAAATCTAGCAACACAATTGTTTGTTTGCTAAATATTTTGCAGGCCAGATAGAATCATTCGGTGGGCTGTAAGTTTCCGACCGCTGATCTTATCGATTGGCAATGACAACATTTTCTTGTTTATTTAAAAATACATATTTATGCTATATAGGCCAATTTAGTATTCATCACCACTTCATTGATTTATTCAACAATAAATGAATATATGGATCGTCCCGTGATCACTTAGCATGGCATGTAGTGCGAAAATAAGCGGAGTACAAGGGATTAGGAGCTCATTAATAGATTTGGACCCAGATAGGTCATTTTTATAGTCGAACTTAGTACGTTTTAAACCTTCCTTCGGTGGCTGCATGATCTAGGGAGTCACTCTAGCAATATACTAGACCTCTGATGACACGTAGACGGGGGTTCGAATCCCGGTCGGATGTACTAAGGTTTTCTTCCTAAATTGTGTTATCCTCTTCCTCCACGAAAATGCGGGTATACTACCTTTAAACTCAACCTTTCTCATCCCTTAAACAGCGTAATTGGTGAATATGCGTATAAGCTGAGCAGGTTGTAAGACGCGATACTAAAAAGAACAAGTACACCAGGTGGACTAAATACAAACAAGACGACCAGAACGGAATGGGCTATTTCCATATGTGGAACTGGCCCATTCCGTTTGACTGGTTCATCCATACAGCCTCACTTGCTTTAAGTTGATTGCGAGTAAAACGTTATGAAAATGTTTTAAATCTAAACATTTTTACTAACGTAAACTTGCCAAGACTTTTTTTTCTTTGTAATCTAGATTATGTTTGTTTGCACAAAATTACCTCCAAGGCCAATCCTGGGTCTTTCAACGCGAGTAAGGTGTGATTGTCCGACAAAGCAACGTGTCTGGCGCCCGAAGTACGCGATCACCTCAAAAGGTGTTTTATGCGCTCTCTTTTTTTTATATTATTCAAAAAGATATAGAGGTGCAAAGGTCTTGGCGCCTAAACGAACAGCGTGACGCCCAGTTAGTTTTTTTTTTGACTACCTGGACTCCGCCAAAGGGGTGGCGAAGAATTCTTTAAAGAAGAAGGAAAAAAAAACCTTACAGATCTCTCACATTTTTGTGAGGGCGCCACTGCCCTCTTTACGATACACGTGTGACCCAAAGTTGTGAAACATTCGTCCTTTCTCCTTATCAATGTAGAAACGTGCTGACGCGAAAATTCGCTACTCCGTTCCCAATTAGTTATTTACAACGTTCCTGAAATTATTTCTGAAGACTTAAGAAGGTGCAACTCTAGTACGATTTTTGTTTTATATCCGGGAATCAACATAAATCCATAAAATAATATTTGTCTAGTTTTATTGCAGGTAAACGATTGTGTTGCAATGCATCACTAATACATTAACGGTGTAATGAATTAATTATATTAACTTTATCTCCATACAGTTATCTAATCAACTTATACACTCGTTTACGGTAATAGCTTGTCTTACTTTGACGGGCTCCTATGATCATATAAGCTTCACCATAGTGGAAAAAAGTAAGGTAAGCAGTCTAGCTCTCAGGGTAAACAAAGTGTACATAAGTGAAACTGTTCGGTGAGAAGAATTTCGCTCTCCTTTATTTTTATTTTTTTAAGGCGTTAATTCAGCTCTTTTTGGAAATAATTATTAAGAATAAATTGTTTTAATTAAAACAAATCACTACATATTAAAAATGTTTTTTTCTTGCTGGCGAGTGAGCTGGTTTTAGGGCGACTGACTCGGGTAACTTACCTTACTGCGAGGTGTTGGACAGGTTTTGATAGACCTGATTTCCTTACAAATAGCCATTAGAAGGTCCTGTCTCCTACCATAATCTTACTATATAGAATAGCTCTAGGAAAAAAGTCTTTCAGAAAGCTCACTATTATATTATTATTATTATTATTATTATCGCGTCTTACTATCCGTTCGGGTTATACGCACTTACGCTAATGTGTAATGGTAGGGTGATTGTGAGATGAAATGGAGGACCCACAGTTTAACGTCGAATCCGAACCACGGTGGAGGCCTGGCATTCCCCGCATTCACAAGATGTCTTGTCAGAGGTGAAGGAAGGAAGGGTTTGATAAGCTATCACTATTAAAAATCTGGCTATCGACACACATTTCTATTAGGTGTATTAATTGAAACTAAAGTTCTGGCGTGATATATTCCACACACGTACCGATAAAAGCGCGTCTTGTCTCGTCGTGGTTTGCTGGTGGCATTGTCGGAGTTCGATTATCTGCAGGTTATACAGATATGTTTTCCTCCCTTAAATTGTTTTACAACTTTTTATCCACAAAAACGCTACTTTACCTTTCGAATCAATACCCCATTAGCGCAAATATGTGGGTAGTGAGACGTGGTACACATGGTCACCAATAAGTTTGCATTCCGTATTTTGAAACAACGAACCCAAGCTAGTTAAATGTGCTGGCGTTCCTTTTTGTTTGGTGAATAGTTCTAAAGATAGTTTTCAGATCGGCCGCTAGGTGTCGTGACAGTGCTGTTTGTCCACGAGCGCTACTACTTACGTTAATATTGTATTGCATTGGAACTATTCTTAATTGGTTGCACACGGATCCATGCGTGGATTAATAAATTGTACCTCACGAGTTTTCAAGGCTTAAGGTGAATAAAATAAAAGCTTAAACTTAATTGGCTCTTGGCTGTGTTTTAGCTGTAAGGTGAAAATCGATTTTTCGAGTTTTGGTGTTTTAAGGGGGTTGGTCGGGAGAGTGTAATTTTTCTTGCTGAGAACTGCACATGCGTACGAGGTTTTGGTCTGAAGGGTGCGTTGACGGAGGGGCTGAAGGAGGAACTTTTAGGGGCGATTTTTTTTTTAGGGGAGGGGGGAATGTTGCGTGCGTCGAGAGGGATGAGGAGCCATGTTGCATCCAGTATGGCCGCCAAACCCTCGGCCATTCATCCGTTCCTCCCCTCCCCACCTCCTTTACTTCGTTTTTCGAGCGTAAGATACGCAGGGAGTATAATAGCACAGGTTTACACCTCGAACATTGCAGCAGGGTAGAAGACGAGGAACTTGAACTCGACCTGGATGCCTGAGCTCCCGAAAAAAAAAAAGTTGTCTCGAATATTATCTTCTGCCTTGACCTCATCGTTATACTACTATTATTTTTATTTGTGAAGGTGAAATGGAAGGGGGTGTTCTTTTCAAGGGTCGTTGGTTGAAGCTTGTCTGGCCTCGTTTTGACAATTTCCCCCGCCCAGCTTGCCTAGTGTATTTTGGGCTGCATATAGTTTGTCTCGGGAGTCAACCAATCTCTAGCGCAGTGGTATTCAAACTATTTTGGTTTTTGTACCCCCAGGTATAGTTTATTTTAAACTTTTGTACCTCCAAAATGCTTGGTGCATAATGCAAGCTATACATATTCTATAATCTACCGTTGACTTCGGTAATCTTGGAGTAAAGAACTTGCCGCAGGGCCCTATGTTCGTGGGCTCAAACTTAGCCTGGGTCGACATTCTTTTTAGTGATACAAATCTTTAGCACATCTTCCTTCATAAGGAAAGTAAAAGTCGTCGGTCCCATGTCGATTGTGGTATGTAAAAAAAGTTATGCGATAATAAATATCTTTCATGGCCAAATTGGTAGGCCCTTTCGCTCTCTTATACACACAAACACATACACACACACACACACACACAATCTCAACAGGAAGGGGGGGATAAAGTAATGTATCCAAGTTAATTGAATTTCACACTGGCAAAATGCAAATAGTAGAATTAATTTACATATTTTCTTATTTTTTTAAAAAAAGCTTACTAATGAATCATTTGCAGGAAAATAATTTCCCCCAAAAATGTCAGGATCTTCAGAGATTTGTGGCTTAGTTCTAGTAATTTATAAATGTCAATCATCAACGCGTAAAAAAAAAAAATTGGTCACTTAATTTTAAAGGATAGGTAGAGCTACATTTATCCACCCTGAAGTGATTATTTAACATTGATATGAATTTTGATCTTTTGTTTTGAGGACCTCTACTCTACTATTTCCTGAGCTTGATTCATTCCATTGCCAAAAATATATTTGATAAAAAAAATATATTAGTTTTATGGAATGAATAACGGTAATGATAATTTTTCGGTCCGAAATAATAGTTTTTTTTAACAAAACAATTCTATTCGCCGGGTTTCACTAACCTTAATAATCTACAGGAAATGTTCCTGCATTTGCGGGAAGGGAGAGTGGGAAACATGATTTGAACCCCGATCTCCCCCTCATCGGCAGTCAAGTCTATTGCGATAGTGACGCCCTAGACCACAGGTTCTTATCTTAAACTTTTTTTTTATTTGCGGCCCTTTTCCATAGACTAACACAGTTATTAGCTACTCCAGACAATGATGGATTAAGTTTGTTTGTATGCTGTCAATTTTCGAGCATTTATATATTTAACTTAATTGACAAAAATGCATGGATTATAAGCTACAAATAATAATAAGAAAATTATAAAAGGTAATAACGGTTGCAAATAATAAGGCAACAAACACAACAATCTAATAAAATCGATAAGTTTGCGTATTTTGAATCAAAAAATCCAATCTTAACAACAGTTATTTTCGACCAATGGAAGCCGCTAGTTTTATTTTAATGAAGCCTATTACAAGAACGATTGGTTATTTTTTATACTTTTATAGCACCGCGTCTTAACTTACTACCTATCCGGGCTCTATTATCACCTACTAATTACGATAGTGAATTAGGGATAAGGAAGGTTGAATTTAGAGAAAGTATATCTGCATTTGCGTGAAGAAAGGGAGTGGGAACTGTTTAGGTAAAACTACCCTCAGTACACCCGATCGGGATAGAACCACGATCCTCGTCATCGGCATTCCAGTCTATTGCAAGAGTAGCGCCTTAGCCCATGCGGCCACTGAAGCGTGTAATGGTTAGTTATTAAAATTGTGATTGGTGACCTGGCAGTCTAGGGGTAAGGTGTCGGACTTCTGTGCTGGCGGCCTGGGTTCAATCCTCGGTCCCGGCACAGATTTATCTGATTACCAAACCCTTCCTTCACCTCTGACAAGACATCTTGTGAATGTGGGAAATGCCAGGCCTCCACCGTGGTTCGTATTCCACGTTAAACTGTAGGTCCTCCATTTCATCTCACAATCACCCTACCATTACACATTAGCGTAAGTGCGTACAACTCGAGCGGGTAGTAAGACGTGGTGCTAATAATAATTAAAATTGTGTTTGTGTAAATATGCCGGACGATGTTTATTTTTGCAATAAACTAAACAAATATAGAATGAAAGGATGTCGTGTCTTATATAATTTCAATAGTACTAGAGTAAATATTCGTTGTTTGCCGCGAGCCATAGAGGGATCGCGACACACAGTTTAAGAACCTGAGGACTTATACCTTGTTACCACTTAAGCGGTAGTACCATTTCATTACGCACTTTCAGCATTCCTTGCTACTAATCTAAGGGTCCCGTATTTGATTCCCGGTGGTACCATAGGTATTTCCCCCGAAAGGGTAATGTTCCATTGGTCGCCATGGTCTAGTTAATTAAGCTTAAGGTGGGGATTTAGGGAACACAAGAAAAGGGAAGTATTTTTGCTGTTTTAATATTAAAACTTATTTTTAGCCAAAACAAATAAAATAATGCTTTACTAGAAAAATATTGCTCAATTTTATTTTTTTTTTCTAATGGTGATATCAAATTGTTTTTGAATATCTGTCAAGGCTCTCTTGGAATTTATAAATAACTTTTCTCTTCAGTTATAAAGTTTCTCATCTAATGCTCATGGCAGATTTTCAAGAACTTTTGATATCACCACATGAAGAAAATTAAACTATAGGTTTCTACTGAAGCAATATTTTATTTATTTTGGCCCAAACATTTGTTTTGCTTAAAAAAAACCTGCAAAAACACTTGCCTTTTCTCGCACTCCTTACATCCCCACCTTAAGCTAGGCTTAAGGCTGCTACTGGCACCACATAATATCATAATTATCATCACGGCATCTTACTGGGATAAAGCAGCTGCACATACATGGTGACCCAACCTCAGAAGACTGTGACATATCCGACATTGCCAGTAGAACAGGAATGAAAAAAATAAAAAATTGAAAACTCTTTCAACTTAAATGTTAAGCAGCATCTTATCTAAGCATATTCCTTTGGCGTTGGGTATGGTTTAACGGTTTTTAAAAATTTTGTATTTAACAAGAGCTCCATTGGGATAATGGACATTGTGAAGAGGGGTGAAGGGGGGGTTTAATGTGTGTGGGTGAGGTGAGATAAGTGTATGGGAGGGATGTAATGACATGACCAACTATGTGACCAAGCAGAATGGTACTAAAGCCAAGAAATATGGCCCATTAAGTGAATGTAAAGTGATTTATGTCGTGGTTCCCCTGGGTCGGCCTGGTCACTTCTGACAGCTCCTCTAAGACCACCCCCCTACTCTCACTATTGTCCAAAAAATTGTGGGGGTGGGAGAGAAACCTATTTTCTCAAATTTAAGTTGAAAACTTCCAAAGTTGACCTACCTTTTGGTTAAGCCATTAGTGGTAGTTCATTCCAATTTAATTCCGGGAGAGAAAAAACGCTTATCGCTGACTTAACATTGATCGAGGGGAAGAAACAGAAAATCAAAGTAGTTATACAATTTCGCTCTATACCTAGAATCTAATTTGATATCAATTAGGGGTGACCTGGTGGTCTAGGGGTAAGGTGTCAGACTTCTGTGCTGGCGGCCGGGGTTCAATCCTCGGTCCCGGCACAGATTTATCTGATTACCAAACCCTTCCTTCACCTCTGACAAGACATCTTGTGAATGTGGGGAATGCCAGGCCTCCACCGTGGTTCGGATTCCACGTTAAACTGTAGGTCCTCCATTTCATCTCACAATCACCCTACCATTACACATTAGCGTAAGTGCGTATAACCCGAACGGGTAGTAAGACGCGATGCTAATAATAATAATAATAATAATAATATCATTTAGTAGGCAGACATACGTAATGAGTTCAAGTGTCTCGTTGCGTCATTAGAGGTTGGGATTCCACATTTCCTTTCGTTTGAATTCTAATATTTGTTAGAAATTAATTTAAACTTAGCGATATCTTAATACAACTCTTGAGCAGGGAAAATCGGCAACGTTGCGTGTAAAGGCGCGTTCACACTCGACTTGGCGGTGGCTAGGTTCCCAACTAAATGTAAAGAACTTATTTCCGTCATGTTCAATCACACGGTTTACATTCGTCGGTCGCCATTTTGAAACTATGTTCGTTAGACCTTTTGTGAAAGTGCCGTGAATAATAATTTTTTTAAAGGGTAATAAAACGATAAATAAGCTTTGTGCCCGACCTCGAATAAATATATAAATAATATTGGCCCAAGTTACTGTGGCAACTATCACATACGTACATTACCATACCATACGTTTTCATTACAGCTATCCAAAGTGACATATGTCAGCTGTTGGCCTATGGATATATTAGGGAATATTTTAACAACTTTTTGAGCTGTCATCCAAGTAAATTTAGGCCGGGAATGTACTTTAGTGGTACTTTAGACAAGGGATATTCTACCACCCCGCAGCCTCTCGTAAAGAAGGAGGAAGGAAGAGGAACTGTTTGATTAATAAAACCCCTATGGAAATGTATCTTCTCAAAACTCTTAAGGTAAATAACTTGCGTCAAGTGTGGACTGGTCTCGTTCTTGTTCAAGATCGTTTACGCTTTGGGTGCAATCACTTCTGAGAGGCATGGGGTTTGTATCTCAAAGGAATAAAATTGGTAGTATTCACGTGTTGCGAGAACTTGGAAGTTTACAAGATTGTACATGTTTTCAGGTGCCATTGACCCAACTTGAAAATTATAATCATAAAAAGTAAGTCCTTACCTTCCACTCAACACTATATAACTAGTTCCTTTAATTGTATTTTTTTACGTCATAAGTATTTACTCCCAACGCTTGTTTGGTTTCCCACCGCATTTTACGGTTGCGCCATTGAGCGTAAGGACGAGAAAGATAGAAATGAAAGAAAATAATTAACTTATCTATTTAGCGGTGAGGTCTAGAACGGTGTCAACTCAGCCTCGTGAGGACTAATGAGGAGCTTGACTAAATAAGAAGCAGCTCCGTTTTAGAAAACTGAGATTAATGACCGGAGGGCTCGTTGGGCTGACCACATGACACCCTCTATCCGCAAAATCTTGGCACGGCGGTAGCCGCTTAGTCGGTATAGCTCGCTTGCGGACTCATACCATGTAGTTATTTTTATACCCACATTTGCGCACGAAAAACATTCTAATTAAAAAAAACCCACCTCGGTACACCATTCTGAAATATGAATCCCAACCTCCCCTCCACCATACAATTGCGTTTCCACCGTTGCTTCTCTCTTGAAAATTAATGTATCTTTAGCTAGGAATAAAGGTGTGGTGACTCAATAGAGATAACACGCTATATTGTCACTATCTAATAGCCACCCGGTACGATGGCCGCAATTTAATGCAGGGATCTCCAACTTTTTTTTTTTATGTCCAGGGCCCTAGTTTCTGTCTTTTCTTGGCTCGTGGGCCGTAATACATTACTGTCAGTATTTTGATTGAATACATATTAAAATATTCGTATTAGCTCATTCTTATACACTTATACTCACATTAGGGACTAGGCCTGTCTTATACAGTATATATATCAGAAGATAACGTGATTTGTCTTGTTTACTAAAGCTGTCATTTGCCGTTTCAAAGTACGTTTGTATAAAAAATATATAATATTTAACGTAAAACGCAAAAATCTTTTATATAGAATGTATATCTGTATTTGTCATTTTTTTCTCTTGAAATACTTTTATATTGTTCATGAGCCAGCGGGCCGCAAGTGGGCCGTGGGTTGAAGACCCCTGGTCTAAGGCTTACCTCTCGGAATAGGTTGGACTTCCAATTACGGGTAGATCAGGGTTTGAATCCCGGTTAGTTGTACTAAAGGTGGTGGTTTTCCTAAATGGTTATCTATTGGCCCTCAGAGAAAACTGGGGTAGCTTCCTTTCACATCGACCTTCTTCATCCTTAACACATTAGTAATTAGTATACTACATACATGCTTACAACCTAAAAGAATGGCAAGACGAGGTGCCAGAAAAAAGATTCGGAGTGAGAAGGATCGTACTCAAAACTAGAGATAAGTATATATTAATCGGACTATAAACCCAAGAATATGGAATGGAAACTGCCTGAGAGGTCCCGTTCTTGGAAGGCCAAACTTGATATTTCAAATTAATGGCTCTCTAGTCATTTCTCGCCACTCCGGGCGGTTTCCGGCAGGCAAGGCAACACTTCATTGATGTCTACTAGCTCGGAGGGTGCGGCAAAAAAACACACTCCTAAAGTTGTTGGTTTCCAAGAAACGGGGCTAGTTTTAAGAGCCTTTTTGTGGGATGGTGGGGCACCGGCCTCGTTTGGCGCCAAAATGAGTTCGTCCTGGGGAGGCTGAAACACATTCTTTTTGGTTTTCGTCTCTCCCATGACCTCTTCCCCTCAGAGGTGGTCACATTCTTCCCCCCTTCTTTTTATACTCTACTCAACCTTGAATGGAATAGTTTGTAAAGGAAATCTTCTAACCCATTGTGCGAGTGTGGACCTTGATTGTGGTTATTTTATTTTGTAGAAATCTAAGAATTCAACACTTTTTTACTTAGGAACTGCTTTCCTTTTGCCTGGGATAAGCACTCGATGCTCTCCTTTACCTGGGGTAAGCGCATGATGCGCTCCTTTGCCTGGGGTAAGCGCATGATGCTCTCCTTTGCCTGGGGTAAGCACATGATGCTCTCCTTTGCCTGGGGTAAGCACATGATGCTTTCCTTTACCTGGGGTAAGCACATGATGCTCTCCTTTACCTGGGGTAAGCACATGATGCTCTCCTTTGCCTGGGGTAAGCACATGATGCTTTCCTTTACCTGGGGTAGACACATTATGCTTTCCTTTGCCTGGGGTAAGCACATGATGCTCTCCTTTGCCTGGGGTAAGCACATGATGCTCTCCTTTGCCTGGGGTAAGCACATTATGCTTTCCTTTACCTGGGATAAGCACATGATGCTCTCCTTTGCCTGGGGTAAGCACATGATACTTTCCTTTGCCTGGGGTAAGCACATGATGCTCTCCTTTACCTGGATAAGCACATTATGCTTTCCTTTACCTGGGGTAAGCACCTGATGCTCTCTTTTACCTGGAGTAAGCACATGATGCTCTCCTTTACCTGGATAAGCACATTATGCTTTCCTTTACCTGGGGTAAGCACCTGATGCTCTCCTTTACCTGGAGTAAGCACATGATGCTCTCCTTCACCTGGGATACCGTGAATGTTCTCACTTATAATGATGTGAAGAAGCTCACGTTCCACCTGAGTTTACGTTTAGTAGGCCCTATCCCACGGCTTTGCTCAACCTTTCCATTTCCTAAGCTTTTGAGTTTTTCTGGTTTTATTTTCACTGAAATAATTAGTTTTAAAATTTAAAAATACTTTTTGTACAAAAATGTTATGGTTGCATAGTTTGTGTTTCTGGTTATGCCGATGCGCTTTTAAATAATAATAATAATAATATATTATTCCTTAATCATATGTTTAAATCTAAGTGGCCAAGTCATGAAATCAAGGCCAGTAGGGTTTTTTTTGGAGGGGCGGGGGGAGGAGGCTTGGAGATACAAGGAGGAGGTGTTGTATTGTAGGGAGTATTTTATTTTTATATGAAGTGGCGGTCTTGGTGAAGAAGATATCCACCCTCTGGTTCGGCCGGAAGTCCCGGTGTAGGGGGAAGAAGGTTCTGAGGTCACCTCAGGCTGTGTCTGTTAGCTTACAAAACCTGGCTCTATTTCCGTTCTTCTAAGATTATGTCAAATTTACACTTCCAAGCTTATTATCATAAATAAGGGGAAAATCCTGGTATTTTTTAAAATCGTGACAATATCTACTATGTATTAAAACACACAGAGTGACTCAATAGACCCATTTTTTTACTTTCTCGCGACATCATGGATAGGAGGAGTATTGTGATTTAAAAAAAATCATATTCAATATTTTGATGGATGTCGATGTTTTATGACCTCCTGAAATAGAAAAATTAGTTTTCCCGATGCTGTCTGTTTGTATCTCGGCCTAGAACCGAAACAATTCTACCGATCGGGCTAATACTCGCTATCTATGGTTCTCATAAGGTTCCTCAGAGGAATTAATTATTAAACCCTAAAATTAAGCGTAGTTTTCTTAAGAGTAAAAAGGATAAATATCGATTTTATCGAAATCGGCTCAAACTATTTTAATAAGTCATATATAGGCACTGTTTAGCATTAAAAACAGAGTAGCGTGTTTTATTTTCTCATAAAAAATATTTTGAGCTTACGTAACACAAGCAGATATCTCTAATTTTGATTATATCCCTGACACGCTTTGAAATTTGAATTAATTTACTATTGCAGAGTTGTAGGAATATTAAAATTTAAAAGAAAAAGTTTCTACGCTATTGGTAAATATATTTTTTTAAATTGAGATCTTGGAAATGGGGAGTTGATTGCTATGCTCTTTGGTGGACCTAGAAGTTCCTCTTTTATTAATGTTTCTGTCACAGTGAATATTATTTATGTTCTTAAGTGCAATGTGTCTGAAACAATGTCTTATTTCGTTTCATATAGCTTACTAGCTTAAAGCAAATGTTCTTCCATTTTTAGGTAAGGAAGCAAGAAAGAATGTGCCCCTTAACATTTATTTTTATCAAGATATAAATAATGAGGTTGTATACAAGCAAAAGTTTTTAATGGTTATAGTTGAATTTTCAAATTAAACAGAGTAATGCAAATGTTTAAGCAAACCAATTAATTATCTCTGGCCTCATCTGCCTTTTAAACATATCATTAACAAAAAAGTTTTCATACACAAATTCGTAACCATCCCAAATATCATTTATGTTAACCAAACTTTATGACTTTGTAACTCGACAACATTCCCCCCCCCCTCCCACCTCTTTCGGGCTATAATCATATATTGCTTACGAAAATGGCGTATAAATGAGGAAGGTCTAATTTTAAAGGAAGTGTAACCCATTTTGTCTGGAGCGAGTTCTATTTAAGATAAACAAAACACACCAGACCTGGATTCAAACCCTGGTCTCCCCCTCACCGAGAGTTTAGTCTTAAAACGAGAGGGGCGTCTTGGACCAGACATGACAATTCTTTTCCAAACTGAGGACCTTATAAGTTCTTGGGGCCATACATGAAGTTTTTAGGGCCTAACGCCTAATTATAACACACCTTTACCCAACCATTCATAAATACATACGTTACACATGTAAATTAGCGAGTATTTTACGTTAGATACACGTGCCTAATTTGTTGTTTATTTCTGCAATTTGAAGTATTTCAATTTGAGCTGGCGCGTGCGCGCACGTACTCGGAGTACGTAAGTGGCCCGCGGGCCGCCATTTGGACATGCATGCTTTATATCATGTGACCACCAATGCGGTTCAGACAACATCTACAATAGAGTTATTTGATTTTGTGTCAACTAAATTATTGAATATACACTTTATTCCTTTCGAAATCCAAATAAATGCAATTTGTCTAAAAATTAATTTTGAATATTTGAAGGCACTGAAGTGGTAAATAACAACAGTAGAAGATTGTCCAGCACATCGCTCTGTAATTTTGTATAGATGGTTCTCTTTTTCTTTATTATTGACAAGACAATAACAAACTTTTAAAAAGTTAAGCTAAAATCCTCTTCGGAACTAACCGTTTTCCTCGTCAAACCCGATGGAAATAGCTGCATTTACTTGTTAATTTTTTAAAAAGTATTTTGTTTAATGTCCACAAACTGTTTCTCATTGAAGTTTTGAATGTTGACACAGTTTCACGTTATTTGATTATTTTGCCGACCCTAATCTCAGTGGTTAGGATTCACCGCCCCCCGTTCCCAACACATTGTGATTTACCATTCTCTCCTCTCTAAAATGTTAAAAACAGTTAAAAGAAAGAAAGTTTCGCTATCACATGCCGATTACCTAGCTAGGTCAGTACTTACAACAATTTTTTTAAATATCTAATTTTCCTATATGCTTTTTTATTTGCGTACATTCTAATTCAGGTAGGAACGAACTTTTTTGCCTTTTATAACAGTAACCAAAATAATTTTCATATATTTATATGTAAAATAGTGTGATCTTAAGTTGACACTTTTTTATAGATATAATTAACTATGAAATATACCCACTTTGGTGGCAGCATGGTCTAAGGCATCAGTCTCCCAATAGACTGGACTGCCGATGATGGGGAGATTGGGGCTCGATCATGGTCTGGAGTACTAAGGGTGGTTTTCCACTCTCCCTCCATGCAAATTCGGTCACACTTTCTCTAAATTCAATCTTCCTCATACTTATCACATTAAAGTAATTAGTGCATACCTATGCGTATAGCTCGAACGAATAGGCCTAATGAGACACGCTACTAAAAAAAAAGTTGACCCCAAAAAAGTTAATATTTTCTAAAAGTTCCCCATTCTACTATGGCCTAGACCCGCCTTGGTGGTATAGTTAGCTAACGCGCTAGTTTCCTGTTGAGCAAAATATAAACATTTACCAAAAATTCGTAAAATTTGTGAAAATAAATAATATACACTTATAGAAACATTGGGAAAAGAGGAGCATCTCTGTCCACCAAAGAGAATAACATTAAATTTCATTTCCAAATACTTGAATTATTTATATTGACTTATAGCTCATAAACTAT
>CABEEJ010004171.1:53257-58675 GCA_901482245.1 Timema douglasi
ACCGTTTATTGCGTCTCTTGCATTCCCACCCTGGATATGACATTTTCATATTAAAGAGATGGATAGGCTAATATATTTTGATGTTAGCGAAATTACAAAGCCACGCCAAATAAGCTGATATTTAATTGAGACCGGTTAAATTTTTGGAGTACGGTTAAGAGGAGAGTTGACTTCTGGTTCATGTGTGAAGTAATTTTATTTGTTTAAACTCTCTTGTTAAAATGCTTTTGTTGAAAGGCGTGTATATTATAGGGAATGGTTTTGTTCTTTGTTAGTTCTAGGAGACAGTCTGCTATCCTAAGAACCTCGAAATGGGCTTTTAACTATTCACTACCAAGGTTTCGTTCAAATAAATAAGTATAGTTCTTGAGGTTATTTGGCCACACAAAAAAAAAATTGTGGGCATTTATCGACACCCGGCAATATATTTACTGAAATGGTGAAGTGTAACATATTTACTATTAATTTAGTAAGATTATTAAGTCTTAAGTTTCCATTGTAGAATATGTTGATCCTATTACATAGAAAGAAACTTTAAGAAAATATAAACACATTAAAAATATATTAAACTATTTTATGTTATTTTATAGATTTTGATAATATCCATCAAAATTGACAGTTGCAAATCACTTTACTTGGCGTATGAATACGTGAAAGTAGATCTATTACCTTTTCTAGCTGACAGGCCCTTCTTATGATAATTGGACTGTATTTGCCTACGGCTCAAAGTAAAGGATTTCCAGGCAGGAGTAACAATGGTTTTATATTCCTGTTAAAAAATTGCTTAAGCTATTTTTTAGTAACACATTTTCAAAGAGTCCTCATCTGTCAGAAATAGCTATAGTTATCAATACTAGATTAATAATTTTAGTGCGTAAGCTCTAAGCTCTAGATCACTTCTTTCAAGTACCGTATTCCATCACTTTATTTATACACCACTATACTTCACAGACCTAATTTATTGACACTGTCTAGTAGCACGAACATAAAAAACATGATCATAAGGTGTAATGTGTACTATTTAAATGACTACTACCGTCTCCAATCCTCACCAGCAATTTTTGTCCCCAGAAATGCCAAGCAAAAATGGTAGCTTTAGCCCTAAATGATTCATTAATTATTTACGGGTTCGTCCTTGTATCCGGATAATGCAGTTGCTTCTGCTAAGTTTGTGTGGGTTCGTCCTTGTGCCCAGATAGTACAGTCCCTTCTGCTATGATTGTGGGTCTGCTTTTGTACCAGGATAGTACAATTCCTTCTGCTAAGGTTGCGTGTGGGTCCGTCCTTGTACCCGGATAGCACAGTTCTTTCTGCTAAGGATGTGTCTGGGTCCGTCCTTGTACCCTGATAGTACTGTTCTATCTGCTAAGGATGTGTCTGGGTCCGTCCTTGTACCCTGATAGTACAGTTTTTTCTGCTAAGGTCGTCTGTATTTTGTCAACATCCGGCTAAAATTGTTTGTAATTCATATGTTGAAACTTTTTATTTAGAAAGTTCACATTGAAATATTAGTTTTCTTAAATGTTATTGAGCTTAGGCGCTGGTATTAGAAGCAAAACAATATACTTTATAATATTTTTATTTAAATTAAATACAGGCCTGCAATCTTAGGTTATAAAATATATTTCTTAAAATCAAAATCTAACAATGTTACTTTTTGATTAAAATTATCAACCCACAGTAAAAAAAGAAGAAAAAACTTTCATGGCCGATCATTTTGGCAACATTTTAGGGCTAGTCAATTTGCATCAAATTTCTCGGCTCTTTTCTGGTTCTAAAGTTAACATTGAACTCTCTTTTATGGATTTCTAGTGAAATTACGTTTCTCATTCCAGCCAAGTTGCCTTGGCTTCCATTTTATTGAGAGTTTTCCCCTCCCTTAATGATTTTCTATGATCGGCCATGCTCGTGTAAGCTCGACAAAGTCCGGGTGAGAGCATGTCATGTGCGACTGCCCCTCTTGTTGCACTATTGGCTAATTTTTCGCGGGCTTGTTGAGAGTGGGGAAATTGCGGACCGGTTTTTGTGTCTTTCGGGTTCCGCATCGTGTGGCTCGCTGATTTGACGGAATTATTTGATTCTGATTGTACTGGAATCTGCTGGCTGTTCAATTGATTGTCATGTAATTAAACGCCCTACGGGGATCACGTTTATCAGTGGCTAATATTCAAATTTTCAATATTTGGTTTGGCGTGAGGTCATTATTATGTCTTCCCTCTTGTATTGAAAATAAAGTACGGTTTAATTTGAGGTAATTCCTCTTATTGTAACAAAGATATTTTAAACTATGTCTTTGTATTTTATTTTTTTCCTGACGTGAAAATTAAAAACCACTGTCCGATAAATAATTTATTCTGGGTGTTTTACAGATTTTATTTTAAAAAGCATGTTTTAATTAAAGGTCTTTCGTTCTATTTTCTTACATTGCATGCAATGTTAAAAAAATAGATATTTTATATTCCAAAACTGTTTTGATAGTCATTAATATTTGTATAATATATATAAACTTCCAACAAATAATTTAATGTTGTGGTACAGTAGAATTCTCTTAGAGTGTGCTTGCAACAATATAGGACAAAATTAAATTAAGCAGTTTGTTTGGAAAAAATATGAGAAAATCTGTAGGTCTGTCTCTGTCCCTTTCAGGAATTATCATTTTTATTCAAAAATGAACATTTTGAGTTATCACAAAGAAAATTTACTGCAGCCTTGTATAATTGTCCCGGTATGAACGGCTTTGAAAAATAAACCACACACAAATAAATTTACCCAAAAATCTTGGTAAAGTTTGTATTAGCTTCTCTATGAACAAGGATTAATGCTATTTATTGTACCTTATTAATTTTTGGTAATGCATAACAAGGACATTGGTCGATCTTGTGGCAATTTTATGTCGATCGTGTAAGAAAATCAGATCGTCATTAAAAACCGATCTTTGGGTTTTCTAAACTCATATAGCATATAGCATACAATAGCATGCTCTGATGCACCCTGAAGGGGAGCACGAGAGCAAGTTCCAACACGTACCGACCAAATCGGCACCCAAAAAGTTTGCCGACCCATCTTATAGCTAAGGCTTCACTCTCGCCCTAGATTAGATTACCGATGACAACAATATTTGGGGTTGAATCCCGGGAGGATGTACTGAGGGTGAATTTTTTGTCATTAATGGTTTCTCTTTCTCCCTCCAGACAAATGGCGGTACAGTTGCTCTAAATTCATCCAGCCTTAGCCCTAAGTAACCCAATAGTGTGGACATGTGGATCGCTCAAATGGTTAGTACCACGTGGTGCACACAAATAGAACTAAAGGGAGAAGAGTTGGAACTCCTTCCCTCGGTAATGCTGTTATTATCGAGTATTTCACTAGCCTTACCCATCCGAACAAGCCATTGCTAGGCGCGTGTGTTCTCAAATGCATGCGTTTCAAGTGATTCTGGGGGAGCCCCCAAATCGTGCAACGCACCCTCGAAACTGCCCAAACCATCACTCAACACAATACGGCAAGCAAGCTTTTATCGATTCTTGTTTGTTTACCGCAGTGCCGCTCAGTGCTGCCGCCGTGCTAGGGCGTGCTACGTGTGAACTACAGCCAGCATCCTCGTGACCTTCCTTCACTTTACCAACTTTGGTTTTTCAGTCAGGACTCTCTAATCTCAGTTCAGAAATTGGTAACTTTGTTTCACGTCCGTGAAGTTGCCTCTAACTTACCCCTCCTCTCCCTCACTTAAAAAAATTATAGCAATCGTTCGTTCTTAGTTTATACCGAATAGTTGAGCAAAAAATTTCGTTTGTTCTAGGCCCCCCCTCCCCACACACTTTTGAAAATGGACATTATTATGGTAACGATAATTTGTTACGGAATGTTCCTCAAACATTTCCTTTGTTTCGCATTTGTTTTTGCACAAACGTGAAATGAATCTGTGACAATTTGGGGCCAACTTCACGGTAGCTCCGTACTTTAAAACTTCATGTTTTCATGATCGCAATAGTTTGTTCTTCGTTTGTACCGTGTTGTTCAGCAAATTTTGCATGTGTTCCGTTTATATAGAATCACAAATGATGTGTTTACTTTGAGGGAAAGGGGTGGGGAGCTTCACAGAATTCCCCTCCATCCTCCACTCCTTAAAAATCAACATTTGTATGGTTGCGATAGTTTGTTCCGGATTGTTCTCTTAACATTTTCGTTTGTTCCGCATTTGTTTTTTGCACACACATGAAGTGAAATTGTGATTGTTTACTCGTGAGTGGCGATATTTGTGGTAGCGCCCCCCCCCCCCCCCCCCCCCCCNNNNCCCCCCCACATCCCACTTATAAAATGTCATGTTTTTATGATAGAAATCATTTACATTTAGTTTGTTCCAGATTGTTTGATAAAAGTTTTGTTTCTTACGTTTTTATAGGCCCAAAAATGAAATTAGTGGCGCGAGAAACTTTTCGGTAGCCCTTCAACTATTAAGATTAATATTGTTATGATTGCAATTGTTTGTTATTAGTTTGCACCGGATTGTTACACACACAAAGTGTGTTCCTTTTGTATTGTGCTACAAATTGTATGGCTAGTTTGCTAGTTTCAACTTTACAACAGCCCTCATATTTTGTTAAACTGACATTTCTATTGTTTTAATCGTTCGTTCAGCTTTTTGTCCCAGGAAACATTTATTTTGGTCTGTTTTGATAAGTTCACAAGTGATATGTATACATTAGGGCTTGAGACAATTTTACTCGATCCACTCTTTAAAAGGTAACTTGTTTTAGTTTTTAGTTACTCTCTTACTATGGATAGTTCCACGAAATTTTCGTTTGTACCTTGATTTTTCTTTCCCAAACGATTGTTGCATTAATCTCACGTTTATTTACAGTCGAAACCACTTGTTAATTATTTTGTTCGTGGTTTTACTTCTTATTGATTCATTTTAGAACAATGGATATATAGTTTGGTTTAAAAAATATTTGCAATAATTTCTAAAGGTATTCTGATTTATACATCTAAGATCAAAGAAACCATAATAAATAGTGTGTCCAGATTAAATGACATAACACAGTACATAGCTAACTAAATATAATTTATTGCAATGGTGGTATTTATAACTAATAAAAGTTTTGCGTTTCTTTCAAATACAAACCATGTTGAGTTGTCGAGGATCGAGACTGTGTGGTCATGACGTCGAGTCCATCAATGCTTGCGATGAAGATAATTTGCCGGGTTCCAGAGGCCTACTGCAATGAGAAGCTCTGTTTAAATGTACGAATAAAAAGAAATGTCGGGGAGGAATAAAATAAATATTAAGATTTAATGGGAAGTCTGCCAGAAATAAACTCGAGGGATGTGTTCCAGTAGAGAGTAACCATTGGTCGCGGAAGAGAAGTTGCGTGTGGGTAGCGCCGGGCGACGTGTGTTGGTTAGGGGAGGGGGGGG
>CABEEJ010004172.1:12700-40026 GCA_901482245.1 Timema douglasi
CCCCCCCAAAACAAGATACAAATACTGACAATAACGTAATAAAATGTTGCACATCGAACAAATAACCACTTAGATGAGTAACGAATAAAAAATTGTTGCAAATACTTCATTTGCTAAATTTGACCAAATTTTATGATTTCAATATTGCGTATCTCTACAAAGCTAACAAAAACAATTTTACCGCGCCAGTTAATCAACAAGTATGCGATGCGGCCTCACATAATCGTGGATCAACCTATGAGTTTACCACGCCTGCTTTACAGTGTTGCCACATTGTTTTCTTGAATAACATTCTAGATTGTATTTTTCCAAGACAGTTGACAGGCTCAGATGACCACGACTGAACCGGCAAGATTTACTGTGTCTTACTACCCGTTCAGGTTATACATTAATGATGAGGAAGGTTATATTTAGAGCAAGTGTACCCATATTTGCACAGAGGGAAAAAAACACCCTCAATACATTTTTATTTAGCACTCCGTCTTACTACCTGTTTGGGTTATACGCTTTTTAAGTACTAATTACTCTAATGGATTAGGACTTGGGAAGGTTGAATTAGAGGAAGTGAACCCGCATTTGCGTGGAAGGAGAGTGGAAAACCATTTAGGAAAAACCACCCCCAGTTCACCCGACCGAGATTCGAACCTCGATCTCCCCGTCCTCGGCAGTCGAGCTTCAACACGACAAGCGCGTTAGCCAACTACGCCACCGAGGCAGGTACCCTCAATACACCCGACCAAGATTCGAACCTGGACCTCCTCGTAATCGGCAGTCTAGTCCAACACGAGAGTGACGCGTTTGACCATACGGTTGAGATATTGTTACCTTGGTATTGATGGGCAGAGCGGCTGGCGCGGGGCACACCTTACTGTCCAGGAAACTCAGTAGATCGTTGTAGTTGTACTCACAGGCTTCATTTTTATCAATCCTACCAACCCACAGATGACAGCGGTTAATACCCCCACCTGTTTAAGGCGGGAGTGCAGGGGACAGAGAAAGGGTCAACGTCGGTGCAGTTTTATATCAACTAATTTGTTTTAGCAAAACAAATCAAATATTTCTCCAGTAGAAACAAAGAGTTTAATTTTCTTCACCTAGTGATATCAACAGTTGTTGAATATATGTCAAGGGTGTCCTGGAATTTAATGACAAATCTTTCTCTTAATTTAAAAAGTGTCTCGTCTAATAATGTATCATGTAGCAAGACTCACGTGTCGAGCACAGCATTCAGAAGGTCCCTGTCCACCGGGAGGGAAGCGCGGCACAAGGAGTATATGGCGCCGCGGGGCAGGTACCCCTTGCGTTCTGGGTCCTTGTGTAGTAGGTTCTCCTGGAGGCGGTCCAAGTCTTTGAACAGGTAGCGGGTCAACTCTGTGTGCACTATCGACCTGCAACGACAGAATAAAATAGTACATTCGTGCGCTAAGGGGTGTCCACAAGTCACAGCTGTGGACACACCCTTTGGTGGACAAACGGTCACTCTCGCAAAAGAATGGACTGCCGGTTACGGGGAGATCGGGGAATCCCAGTCGGGTGTACCGAGGGTGGTTATTTCTAAATGGTTTTTCAATTTCCCTCCATGAAAACTTTAGTACACTTCCTTTTAATTAAACCTTACTCTTTCCAAACACATTAGAATTTTTAGTTATTATTATTATTGGCACCGCGTCTTATTACCCGTTCGGGTTATACGCACTTACGCTAATGTGTAATGGTAGGGTGATTGTGAGATGAAATGGAGGACCTACAGTTTAACGTGGAATCCGAACCACGGTGGAGGCCTGGCATTCCTCACATTCACAAGATGTCTTGTCAGAGGTGAAGGAAGGGTTTGGTAATCAGATAAATCTTTGCCGGGGCCGAGGATTGAACCCCGGCCGCCAGCATAGAAGTCTGACACCTTACCCCTAGACCGCCAGGTCACCCAATTTTTAGTTAATATGGGTAAAACCTGAATGGGTAGTTTTATATATATATATCCTCGTGAGGACAAATGAGGAGCTACGTGAATAAAGAGGTAGTGGTTCCGGCCTAGAAAACTGAGATTATCGGCTGGAGAGTGCGTTGTGCTGACCACATGACACTCTCTATCCTCAAATGTTGGCACTATCATTGCCAATGACCGTGACTGCCCGGTCGATATAGCTCACGCCGCGGAGTTTGTGCCTCACCTGAGCATGGCCCTGGTGTGTTTGTCGGAGGGGGCGCGCGCGTTGTAGTGCCTGCCCAACGTGAGGATCTCCTGGTCGGTGATGTTGTCGCACAGGATCCTCCTGAGCACCTCCTTCATGTTGCTGTAGGATATGAGTCCTTGGTCCCAGCGGGGCTGTGTCCTCAGGTAGTCGCACACAAACTGCTTGTACATGGGACGCAGGACCTCCCGGAGTTTCAGCAGGATCAGGCGGATGTTGCTCTTGGGGAACTGCCGCAAAGATGAGGACACCACCGGTTAACTTTCAACTAGAGTTGGCGCCAATCCTAATCCTCAATGTAATTACCGGTATCGACAATAGAATTTGAATTAGATTCTTTGGAAAATGATGAGCATACGGGAGAATAGAAAGTACAAATTGTATCTAAATATCACATTGTGTTCATACATTCGATTAAGTGTTAAATTAATGGTCTGGGGTCTGGTGGTTGAGTTTGCCCTGTAATTATTTTGGGGCTAACCCACCAATAAGTAGTATCAAAGCTTTAAAACAATTGCAAATTCAAAATTTGGAAACAAATATGTGTATTTTTTAAGTCTCGAATCTGATATATTCACAAATATCCTAAAACTGTGGCTCTCAAACTTTTTTGGATTGTACCCGTTGGTCATGACAAAATATCTATTGTCCACCCCCCGCCCCCGCCCCCCCACGATAAATTTTCCCCAAATGACAAATATCAAGTAATCAATCAAAGGAGAAAATTTCCCTCAGTCATCTCAAAAATTCCACAACACGTTTGGTTCTCTTGTAATGTTGCCCATTTTTCCTTAAGAGCTGCTCATGCACCCCCTTAAAGTCACTTGTGTATCCCTGGGGGTACGCGTACCCCAGTTTGAGAACCACTGTCGTAAAATATCCAAGCCTTTGGGGGATCTCAACCCTTACTTTAAAACTATTTAGTCTAAGGACACAGGATGAGGAGGGGGAATTAAACAACTCCGGCCAGAGTTTGTCCCGAGAACGAGTGAGAATCCCAGGCGAGAGCCGCACTTCACTCCATCGCTAGCCACCAAGGACACCCTCTGGTACCCCTTGGAGTCCTTGTCCTTTGAGTCGAAAATGCTGGGTAGATTCTACGAAGAGGACCTTCCAATCCTTAGGAATATTAAAATTCAAAAAGATAAATAATTTAGGAGTAGAATTTATTTTAGAGCTCCAGCACTACCTATAGGAGTTCACAACCAATTAAAATCAAGGGATGAACTTAACAACCAAACCCCAGACCAGTAATTTAACACTTTACTGAATGTACGACTGTTATAATGTATTATTATTATTATTATTAGCACCGCGTCTTACTACCCGTCGTGTTCGGGTTGTACACACTTACGCTAATGTGTAATGGTAGGGTGATTGTGAGATGAAATGGAGGACCTACAGTTTAACGTGGAATCACGAACCACGGTGGAGGCCTGGCATTCCTCACATTCACAAGAGACTGTTATAATGAATGTATTATAAGAAATAATGTTAACGTTTAGTTACTATTTTCATTTTATTTTCCTCTTATGCACAGGGCCGCTGCAAGGGGGTGGACGGTCGCCCCGAACGCCTTGAGCAATCTCATTTTTATAAATTACATCCATTGTTGTCTCTACCCTGTGGCCTGGGTCAGTTTTTTATTCAAGCCATATATTTTACACTACCGGCTTGCTAGTCCTGTTGTTGGTTAATATTCCTTATAATATAACCTAAGACTAGGACAGGCACAACATTCAGTCCCCGGAAGTTAATTTATCAATGTGAGAGGGTAAACCCACATTTCACCAATGATAAATTTTTCGACAATGCCGAGAATCGAACTCGGGACCCTTAGTTCGGCAGACAGACACGCTACCGACTGAGCTAAAGTGTCTTGACTCCAAAAATAAATGTTTAAAATAATTTATATCTTGTAAGTTCTCATTTGTTTCCTAAAATGAAAATTCCACCCCACTCTTTATCACTCAATTAAAGGGTTTGCTGATTCACAAAACAGTTTTAGCGAGTGAAATGTTTGACCTCTTGCGAGTTCAGCTCCATGTATCGCAGAGCGTACTCGTCAGCGTCCACCAGCCGGAACCGGAACCTGTGGAGCTCCAGGATGTTGCCGATGTAAAAGTCCTCGTGGTTGTAGCACTCGGGCGCCTCGGAACCAAACAGGTCCTGGTTCGGACGGAATATCTTTCTCCTCGAGATGAATGACCCGCAGTGGAAACCTACCGACAGTTTTGTTACAATACCAACCTAAATACAACTCTGTCCAGTGGCAGCAGTGTAAAGTTTTGTTCTCTTTATGATAAAGCTGATGATGTGTTTGTTTCTTTATTTCTTTATTGAACTGTCTAAAGGGAAAAAAAAGTTTTTCTTACATTTATATTTATAGTTAATAATAATAATAATAATATTTAGCACCGCGTCTTACTACCCGTTCGGGTTATGCACTTTAAGTACTAATTACTCTAATGGATTAGGAATTGGGAAGATTGAATTAGAATAAATGAACCCGCATTTGCGTGGAGGCAGAGTGGAAAACCATTTAGGAAAAACCACCCCCAGTTCACCCGACCGAGATTCGAACCTCGATACGAGATTCGAACCTCGATCTCCCCGTCCTCAGCAGTCGAGCTCAACACGAATAGCGCGTTAGCCAACTACGCCACCGAGGCGGGTATATATCTATAGTTATTACAATGGTATTACAATTATTATTTTTTTATCAAATTACACCAAAAATATATTAGTATTTTATTAAAAAAAAAATACATTCTACTACAAGCTTTGGTGGTAAAACGGTCTAAGGTGTCACTCACACAATAGACTCGACTGCCAACAAAGGGAAGATCCGGGTTCGAATTATGGTTGGGTGTAATGTGGGTGGTTTTTACTAAATTGTCTTTCCACTCTCTCTCTCCACGCAAATGTAGTTACATTTACTCTAAATTCAACATGACTCATCCCCAACACATTATTATTCTAAATCACCAAAAGATGTAGTACCAACGATAGCCCATAGTAAGCCGATGATTCCCACAAGTCCATCACAGACTTTGTCTTAAACTAGAAGTGAAGACTAATCCTGGATAGCTCAGTGGGGCGATAAGACAAGGGTACCGAGTTCGATCCCCGTTTCCAGGTATCATTATTCTATTTACAAATACAAAGAGAAGAAGAGTCGACCTTGGTCCTGCTAGTCCCTAGTGAGTACCTGTGTTGGCTCGCGGCTGCTCGAACACGGCGATGGTGTCGTCGGAGAGGTAGTAGCTGATGACGAAGTGGCGCGAGTGGTCGGCCGGGCTCCCTCCGAGCATCTCCGCCCTGAACCGCAAGATGTGGCTGTCGAGACCCTGCCTGGGGCGGTATAAAGGGGACATTAACAGGACTTTGGACGAGACAAGCAACCGTAGAAATGTGCGAGCCTTGAGATTGTTTGCGTTTAGCAAGGGGCGGGGAAAAAATCTTCGCTTTAAAGTAGAGAGGGAACGCTTGAATCCTTTCTTATTTGAAAAATTCACTGGTAGAAAACTCTACAAAAAATATTTATAACACAAATCACAAGTTCTAAACTTGAAATAACAATTTTAAGTGTTCGCAATAAATAAGTGTGTAGATAATCGCTAAAAGCACGAAACTCCCAAACAATGTGAATAAATGATGAAGTGACCTATTTTCACTTTTTGGAGGGATTTTGTTTTATTTGGAAGGATGTCCATTTCTTGTGTTTGTCCTTTATGTTATCTGTTTTTTTTTTTTTACATGTTCCTATCTCTGTCCTATCATTATTTACTTCCTCTCTCTCCCTTTTGTGTTTTTTGGTTTCCTCTTTTAGGAAGTTGTGTTACATGTTTCACACTCCTCCCTGATGAGTTCCGATAAAATGAAACCTAGGTCGGGGGATTGGGCGGTGATGATCGATTTTCTTTAAGAGGCAGCCATCACCTCTTTGTCCAGTGGCAGCAGTGTAAAGTGTGAACTGTGTTCTTCTATTCATTGTAAAAGCCATTTTGTGTTTGTCCCTTTTTTTATGTTACTACCCACCTTACAAATATAACAAGATTCCTCGAATAGCGAAAAGAGGTTTTCCTTAATGAGATATAAAAACATTAAAAAAAAGAGACAGAGTTGTAGGAAAAAAGTTAAGTCTACACAAAAATTGTTCCAGTCAATGTTTAAAAAAACAACAATTCTTTACAGAGCCAACTAATAGAAGAAGGGTCACTTTCACATGGGATCTACTGAGAAATTATACAAATTAATATTCCCTCAACCACTGGCATGAAACTCATCATCATCATCATCATCATCATCATCAACTGTTCCCAGCCTATGGCCGGGTCAGTTTAGTAAAATGCCTCCATCTTCCTCTGTCATATCATCCATCTTTTAGGTGGTTCCCTTCTTCTCCTCTCACTTGAACACTTTCTGTTATCTGCGCCTACCATCTCTCTACTATCTCATGTAGTCCTGTTTCTCCTCGTGACAGCTAACATGATCCTCACATTCCCATGTCCTCCACTTTCCTAGTCTCTCTTACAGTTATTGTCGGGGTTTCTGCTGCATGTGTGACAATGAGTACAAAGTACAACACTTCCTTACACGTCAAGGACACTTCTCCATGAAACTGAGGGGTCCAATCCTGGCCAAGTGCAAGAGAAGGCTCATTTTTTTTTTGTTTCCTACTAAACGTCCTTAAATTATTATTATCATTATTAGCTCCGCGTCTTACTACCCGTTCGGGTTACACGCACTTACGCTAATGTGTAATGGTAGGGTGACTGTGAGATGAAATGGAGGACCTACAAAAATCTGTGCCGGGACCGAGGATTGAACCCCGGCCGCCAGCACAGAAGTCTGACACCTTACCCCTAGACCGCCAGGTCACCAACGTCCTTAAAATTCAACCTCTTCTTCCTTTTCTCTATGGTTAGTATATATATCATGTCCTAGAGTAGATGGCAGACATGAATACCTGTCTTTATGAAGGAACTTGGCGAAGTCCCTGTTCGGAGGGACGGGGATCATATTCCTGCAGTTAGCGGCCGAGTCCTCGTAGGTCCCAAACCCGTTGTAAGGTGGCAGCGACGGCGGTGAAGGTTTGGTGCGCTGCACTTGTTCTGCCGACAGGGGGCGCTCCGCTGCTGTGAAGTCGTCTGGGAGAGGGAAAAAAATGGTGACTTTACATCACACATGCATGAGATGTCAAACACATGTTATGTTGAATTTTGAGATTTTTTTTAGATATGGTGGCAAAGTCTTGCTTTTATACGCATTCTTAAGAGGTTAGCACAATCAGTCAAGTGCGTGTAGCCCGAACGAGTAGTAAGACACAATGATAATAGTAATAGTAATAATAATAATAACAATCAGTCAAAGATGTGTCATATGGCATTCTAAGAGTTCGACAGGGAACATACCGAGACCATACTTGGCCCGGAAGTACTCCTTGGTGAAGGGGTCGCAGTCGGTGATCATCACCTGGCGACCGAACACGTTTATGGCCGCTCCTAGGGTCAGGTCAGAGTCCTTGTAGTACTCGGCCCTCTCCTGGCCGCAGTTGAGCGGGTCCGAGATGTATCGGCCCTTCACGAACCCTGAGCTTATGACGTTGAGAACCGTGAACCGGCTGTCCCAGCCGGGCTGAGGCAGGGAGGTGTACGTCTGTGGAAAGTTAGGTAAGGTGGTTAGAAAGCGGTAACAAGGGGAAAACTGTGACTCACAACTTAAGGCAATTTTCAGTCGATCGCATAAGAAAATTAGATCACCATTAAAAGTCAATCTTTTGAGTCTAATAAACTTGGAAATGTATCAATTAATTTCAAATAATATTCAAGTAACCAAAATAATTAAGGCTAGAAACTCAAATCCTTAAGGATATTCGGTATCAAGAAAATTTCAGATTAGAGATTCAAATCCATAATTTTCTTTAAATATTTCAAGAAAAATTTGTGTTAGAGATCTAATACTACTTATTGGGGCTTGGAACCAATATTAATTGGATAAACTTATCAACCAGACCCCGGACCAGTAATTTAACACATAACTGAATGTATGATTATTATAATGAATTGTTATTTTTGTATTTTATATTTCCAATTATGTTCATAATTTTTTACAAGATTCGAAGGTAGATTGTAGATTTAAATTTGTAAAATAGTGGATTTGACCTGATTCTAAAATTAACCTTAAATCGGCCAAGAAAAAGAGGATAAACATTTTTATTTTTGAACTTGAGCTTTTTGATAAAATTTGAATAAAAACATTTTCAATAAAAATAAAAGGTCATATTCAAATTCCACAATGATCAATAGCAACGTGTGTTACTACCTGTTCAAGTTATACGCAAATATACTAATTACACTAATGCGCTAAGGATGAGGAAGGTTTAATTTTAGAGAAAGTGTACCTACATTTGCATGGAGGAAGAATGTGAAACTATTTATGAAAAACCACCCTCAGTACACCAGGCTGTTATTCGAACACTGATCTCGTCGTCGGCAATCTAGTCTACTGCGAGTGTGATACCTCAGACCATGCGACCACTGTAGCAGGTGCGACAGATATTCAAAATTAAGAGTACAATGTGTAGAAAATAAAAATAAAACTAAAAGTAGGTACTGATGAGAATTTTACTAAATTGTTGAGAAAAGCTGTAAAAAGTATTTAAATTATCTGATGTAGCGATCCATCTCGGCATAAAGTGAACGCTACCTTGCGCAGTTTGGCCCTCCTCATGAACATGTACCCCGCGTCACGGCCCGAGTTGGGGGGGATCACCTCCTTGATCTCCATCGTGTCATCAGACAGGTAGTAATAGATCTCAAGATTGTGCAGCAGGCCGTGCGGACTCTCGCGGTCGTCCCAGTACCCGTAGAACCTGAGGACCTGGCGGTCGTGCGCCAGGAATTGCCGCAACGTGTCCACCGCGTTGTTGGGGTGTTTGGCCAACATGCGGTCGGCCAGCTGCGGCAAGCATTTAGGATAGTCAACTGATTTCATGTAGTCAGCGTGTGCTTAACCTTCCAATACTGATGAACAATCTTAATATGTACACACATTTTTTTTTCATGCAAAAGAAGGTTCAGGAATAAGGGAAAGGAACAAATAAAATGGAACAAACACAATATGGCCTTTACAATGAAAAGAAGAACACAGTTCACACTTTACACTGCTGCCACTGGACAAAGAGGTAATGGATGCCCCTGGAAGAATATTAATCGTTACCGTCCACTCTCCAAACCTAGGTTTAATTCTATCAGGAACTCACCAGGAGGGAGTGTGAAACATGTAACACAACTTCCTAAAAGTGGAAACCAAAAAACAAAAGAGTATTATTATTATTATTATTAATATTATTAGCACCGCGTCTTACTACCCGTTCGGGTTATACGCACTTACGCTAATGTGTAATGGTAGGGTGATTGTGAGATGAAATGGAGGACCTACAGTTTAACGTGGGATCCGAACCACGGTGGAGGCCTGGCATTCCTCACATTCACAAGATGTCTTGTCAGAGGTGAAGGAAGGGTTTGGTAATCAGATAAATCTGTGTCGGGACCGAGGATTGAACCCCGGCCGCCAGCATAGAAGTCTGACACCTTACCCCTAAACAAAAGAGAAAAATAGGAAATTGATAAAGAATGATAGGAGATCTAGAAAGTAAAATGTAAAAGGAATAATAACAAAAAGGAAAAAGACCGTGAATGTTGAAAAGTACTATTTGTTAGATTTCATAACCTCCGTTACGCCGTTCATTACCAGAAAATCATCACTTCGCAGCCGTATCCCACTCACCTTGTCCCTCTCGACGCTGTAAGGGTCCGGCGGGACGTTGACGGGGTCGGGCACCGCGATACCCATCCTGTTGAGGAACACCCTGGTGAAGCGGTCGCAGTCGGTGATCTTGAACACGCGGCCAAATAGCTCCACCTCTCGGTCGACATTGAAGTCGATCATGTCGTAGAAGTCCGAGTCCCGAGGGGCGGGGAAAGGGATCCTCTGGCGACTGATGAGCGTGCCTGAAGGGCGAGAGGTCAATGTTACCGTCGAGACCGACGCAGCTGAAACTACGGTTCTGGTCTCGCCATATTTAGAGACGACTCTAATTAGACCCGCTTCGGTGGTTGCATGGTCCAACAAGAACTGTTGCGAGAGACTGGACTGCCGACGACGGGGTAGCCCAATTGTGTAGTAAGAAGCGGTGCTTGGAAAAGTTTTGAGAGTTTTTAATGAACAAATCTCAGAAGTCCTAATACCACCATCATCTTCAAATGTTTCCAGCGTGTGCCCGGTTCAGTTTGGCACATGTGTGTAGGCCTTTTATTAAAAAAAAAACTTGATTTTATTTACTTTGCATTTTAAAAGACATTATGACTAATAGGAGTATGTGAACCTTCGAAAAACTTTGATCTTTCTTCTAATATTAATCTACATCAACTTTGATTATTTAAAAGTAAAATGATGTATTCAACTAATTCATATGAAGATTCAAAATCAAAATATTTAAAGTTGAAATGTTAATATTTTTTTTTGTAATCGTTTGCTGTTTCGTGCATCACAAATCAGTGTTCACTCGACAAAAACCTAAAATAATTAAATCACATGATGTGATGATGACATTTCAAGTAAATTATATTTAATGCAGAAAGTAATATATCTATGCGACATATGATATTTTTCTCTCTCAACAATTAACATTTTGTGAATATTCAAACATCGATTCAGCTTTGGTAATATTTCATATTTTTCGACTTCGCTTTGAATTAAAAAAAAGGATTTTTACAAACTGTTTGTATTCAACTATTCTAATGGGACAAGGAAGAGAAAACTTAGAGGAAATGTAGCCGAATTTGTGTGTAAGGAGTGTGGGAAACCATTTATGAACAAATACTACTGATACATCCAGCTGGGATACAAACTCCAACCTTCCCATCACACGTGAACTAGATTGAGACCGGTGTCCCTACCAATGCGAGTACCTGAACTGCGTCTTCCTACTTGTTCGGGCTGTACATGTAAGTAGCTAATCACGCTAATGTGTTCGGAATGAGGAAGGTTGAATTTAGAATAAATGTAGCTGCATTCGCATAGAAGAAGAGTGGAAAACCACCCTCAGTACAACCCCACCAACCGGGATTTTAACCCTGATCTCCTCGTTATCACTAGTCCAGCATATTGCGAGAGTGACGCGCTAGACTATGTGACCACCGAAGTACCTTATTATTAATATTGGGCTCTAAAAGTGACAATCAATGTTATTCCTATGAATATTGATACGAGAAGGTGTTTTCAAAAAGTGTGTATCCAAACGAACTGAGAGCGACCTTCATTTAGTAACATTCACCTTGAGGGATGCCGCTGTTGGCGACCTTGGGCTCCACAACTTGGACAGTTCCGTCCTCAAGGTAGAAGTATATCTTACACTTCCTCACCAGATGTGTGTATCTCTGCTCTTGTACAGTTTCTTGGAAATACGCATCGAAGCACAGTACCTAGGAGACAGCCCAAGATACCGTCAAAACATCACAAATTAACTTTGTGATAGACATATTTACGATAAGGACGTTAAACGTACTAAAAATAAAAGGATATAAATATCGTTACAGTAGCCCCGTGGCTTCTTTGGTGCTGACTGACAGCTAACAGCTGACTTCTGACAGTCAACATTTAGGTATATACCTCAATTTTAACCGTCAGAAGTGACAGCTGCTAAATACATGTTTTTGCAGATCATCTGGTTTGGCGTAGGGATACATAATTTGGTCTGGTAACGTTTTAAAGCTGTCTCACTCAGCACCAAAGAAGCCATGGGGCTACTGTAGTAAATGTCAAAACAATAACTGTTAATCCGCTTCGGTGGGTGATGGCATAGACTGCAATAGATTCGAATTATGATGTAGGGGAAAAAGCTTTTTGAGTTATAATCGATGGTACTGAGGGGTGGTTTATCACAAGAACAACTCCGGGGGTGGGGATGTTCGGGAGTTCAACCTTCTCCCCTCCCCCCACCCATGCTACCTCCTAAAGTTGACAGTAAACAATTAATACTCTCTAATTTATGGTTTGAACAAAACCACCGATTCCCGTGTCCAGGTGTCATTTTTCAATTTTTAGAATATGATATCTATGAGGGAATATCCCCACTAAAATGCATTAACAATAGTTTCGGCTATTTGTTTCATCAATATATGCAAACCCTGTACAATTATGTATATAATTGTCGAATGGCTGCAAAAATGCCAACTACCGAGTCGCTAATGGCTGCGTTGTCTGATGGCTGTGATCTTAGATAATCACATGTTTATAAGCTGACGACTTCCACGTCCATCTTAGACTCTGCCTTAAACTACGAGTGAAGAATGACCATGGGCACGGGACGAATCCTGGATAGCTCAGTGGTAAGAGCATTGGCGTACTAAGCCGAAGGTCCCGGGTTCGATTCCCGTGTCCAGGTGTCATTTTTCAATTTTCAGAATATAAAACAAAAAAATTCGAGATTCGAACCTCGATCTCCCCGTCCTCGGCAGTCGAGCTCGACACGACAAGCGCGTTAGCCAACTACGCCACAGATGCGGGTAAAAAAACGAATTAAAGGGTGGGACAGGTTAAGGGGGTAGGAGATCTAATTATCAACCCTCAATCAATTTGCAGTCAATACATTTGGTCAGTTTTTAAATAATTTCATTTGAAAGGTGCACAATGCTGGACTATGAAGCAGATGGTGACAAACTTTATTTATTCTAAGCACAAATTTTTAAAACTTTAATAGAGAAAGACAAAATCATCTTTTGGTTTAGTGGTGACAGAACCTTATGTGTCTAGGGGGAGGGCAATTAACCAAAAAAGGAATTTATCCCCCCCAAACCTCCAGCCTAAGTCCTTTCAGTGGACCTTCCTCAGCAAACATTTGACAAGTGAATGTTTTTTTGCTATTAGAGTGGTCCTCAATTAATATATATATATATATATATATTACTCTGGAATCTATAGCAAATGGTCTTACTATTTATTTATTTTTATTTGATGCCCCTAAACAATGTTTAGAACAGCCGTCATCTGACTTTTAAAAATATATTAGAAGATAGGTGAGGGGAGTGTAATAAATCCACTAGAGGGGGCAAAAATTATTTTTAGAGGGAAACCCCCTCCCTTCCCCACCTGAAACTCTACTCTCCTAGTTCTGCTGCCACTGGGTATGTCTTTATTTAATAAGTAGTCACTGTACATTGTCAGACTCTGCGGGAGAGCACGCTATGTAAGTTTCTAAATATCCAAAAATAAGTAAAGCAATTAACATATTCAATCCCTGCCCTTAATTACCATAAAAAAGATTACCTCCAGATAACGTCTAAGAGGCATTTAATATTTGAAAATTTTGTTTGCCTAAGGCCGCTCAGTGACGTGCCCCCTCTAACCCGCTCTGAAATATTTGTCCTGGCCGCAGTCTTGGTTTTTCTTAGTAGTGTTCCACTCTTGCCCTCCAACCAAATGAGAGTACACTTCATCTCAATTCAATCTTATTCCTCCTTAACACACTTGCATAATCAGTGCATACGAGTACAATCCGAACGGGTAGTGAGATGTGGTATATAAAAAAATATCTGCTCACCTGTTTATCGAAAACAATCCACGCAGGCAGTTCTGGGGCTTCTGCCCTTGCGTAGATGGACGGATATTTGCTGGGCCTGCTCCATGGAAGGGGAGCACCTCCGATACCCGGCTTTAATTTCTCTGTAAGTATGGGAACACTGTTCAAGTGTTCGAAATGCTGGGATTTGTGAAATCGTGTTTGACCAATCTGGGAGGAAATTTATTCATGTAGTAACTAAATCAAATTATTTTAGCCTATAAATGAATAAAAAAAATTGTTATGTTGATTAGATTAAATAAAAAAATGATGATTAAAATTGCCGTGAATAAGTTGATTGTTGAGTAAAATTAGAGCAAAGTAAGTTAATTGTAGCAAAAATAAGACTTACATTATTTCGAAATGAATTTCCTGGGAGTAAAGGCAACACAACACTTCGAATCATTGTTCTTCTGCCCTTATCTACAGCTTCCGCGAGCTTAACTAAATGATAACATTATTAAACTAATAAATTGTTATTACCGGCACTACTGTTACATAAAACAACATTCATAGCGTATCCATTGTTTTCATGTTGCCATAGAAACGTTATGCATAGTTGCCATGGAAATGTCCAAAGATCATTCTGTTAGTATCAAAGATTGAAAGAAAAGTTTACAAATGTTTTTATATTGAGAGTACGGTTCTCTCGATTTTATGGCTCTATCTATTTAATACTAAATTGGTAACGGCAGCCATTATGGCGTTATTTCAAACTCTATTTATATTCAAATTTCATAATGTTAGCCCTTAGAATTTTGTATACTTTATACGTAAGATATATAATTTTAGTTATAAGTCCAGTTAGAGTATTTAGTTAGCTTAAAAGCAATGAGATAAATTATGCTTGTTTAAATATCTTATGTTTAAAAAAAACAACATGATCGACTATGTGCTGAAAAATATTTAATATTCAAATGGGTTTGTTGAACCAACACGGACTCACATTTTTAATCCAAGAAATATCATTTATCATACTAATATTGTCTCAACTATATATTTATTCACATGAAGATTGACAACAACCTTATAAATCATGGTGGGTCACTAAACATATATTTGAATTTAAATGAATCGTAATCCGATTATTGAGTTTGAGACCCATGACTGCCCTAAGTAACAACAAACATTAAAGAAATAACATAGAATAATTGACATATTTATGATATGAAAAAATAAAAGATTCTCAATCTGCACAACATTATGTCTAATATTTTTTTTTAATAAAATACATTTCGTGTTACTACCTTACCGATATGTAGCTTGATTTAAATCTTAGATTTTGAGAACTAGCCAAATCTAGACACTAAATTTAAGTATTTAGAAAACTCCGCTCAACTCATGCCTCTCTATAAATATCCAATGAAGCACTCATAATTGGGTTTATAGTACAAATAATAACACAAGAATGTGGTTTGAATATTTATAAGGTACTGTTTAAATAGCGATAAAATGAAAAATGTTTGATCCCACCTTATCATTAACCAATCTGAAAAAATGTAATACATACTATTTATAGAATATAAAGCTAATGAATGGATTTTTTATTGTAGGTCATTAAATATTTTTTTCCCCTCCAAGATGTTATCAAAGTTTTGAACTTTGAAATAATAGCGTTTCAGCACGAGAGCATGAAAGTTTCTTATGAAGACACGATTTGAACTTCGACCATTGCACAGCTGTTGATTTCTTCTTTGACGAAAGCTAGTCAGAAAAGTACATTGTTGTAATATATTAAAAATAAATAACTTAAGAAAATAAATTCAAGCCTTGAAAAAACATATTTTTAACATGTGTTAGTGGTAACTTGTCCAAAATATAGAGTTGCTAACATTTAATATTTGCATAGATTTGACCTTCATTGTGTTAATTAAACTGACTATGGTAGTTTATCTGAGAAAAGATGGCAACTCTACTGTATAGAGGCAGAAATATTGCCGAGGCCTTAGTTCGTAAAAATGGACCCAAGGTAACCTTCTCAATATTAAAACACAACTAAAGCATTTATATTATCGTGCTTTTTACTTTTATCTTGTTTTTAAATACTAATTATGTCTACTTTGAAATAATTGGGCATAATTTTAAAGTAGTCTGCTAGGAGTGGACTGGGGCCAATTAAATTATTTATTAGCACAAGACATTTTTCTATATAAAACTATTTTTACGATTTGGTTTTTGAACTAGTAATGTCTTATTTAACATAAATAATATCTAACCCATTTCTTAATTGGGTGTTTAGTTTCACAACACCCAGGAATAATTATTAGTGGACAAGGCAATTTTATAAAAGGATAAAAATAGCTAAAACAACTTTTTGCATTAATCTCATCGTATCTTCGGATTCGAATCCTTTTTTTAACCTTTCAAAGTTTGTTACCCCCCTGAGAACATGTATTCTATAAGCAAAAGACGTAGGCATATTATAATCTGTCAAAACTGTCAAAAATAGGTCGACTCTAGCATCGTTATTAAAAGTAAAACCTTTATATTTTTGGTACAGAATTTATTACAATTTCTTAAATTTTAATATAGTCTCTATTTTGCACATTGCTGCACACATAATGTGCTAGATTTTTTGAATAATTTGAGATAATTTTGTTCTTTAATGTATTTGTACATAAATATATTGAATGCTTTACATTAATCAATGATGTCATAAAAACTTTGGTTGAGCTTTCTTAAAAAAGTATTGAGCTGTAGCTGTAGTTTTGTACAATCATAACAAATCATCTTGACTGTTGTTGGCTGAGCTTGACTACAAACTCTGTGTCTAGTGTGACCAAGAAAGTTGTCTTACGCAAGCTTCTGCATGGGTTTCTAAATCACTATATAAAAAACTCAAGTGACCTAAGTAGCCCCTATTTTGAATGTATTATTCCCTGCCCCCATGACTATTTGGCTGATATAAGTTTACTGCAGGTCTCGCATCCATCGTTCTATTTTGGTTTCAGGCACCTAAATAAATTTACTAAAACACATTTTTTCTGGGAGTTTATCAATTACACATCTACTGTGCTGGTTGGGTGTGGAGTGGGGTTAAGCCCTTATTTTTGTAACGAGAAGTCCACTTTCAATAACCAACATTGATTGAAAGTCACCAAAATTTGACATCCTAAAAATATATCAGTTATCGTATCTGATTAGCTTTTTACCACCGCGTCTCACTACCTGTTCAGATTGTACCAACCTAATTACACTAATGGGTCATTCCATGCTAAATCAACAAATTTTAATAAAAAAATTTGCCACACAATTTTTGATTTTGATGAAATTTGGCAGGAGATTTGCACCAATCTTTTAGACTTCAAAACAATTTTTGTTATATTAAAAAAAAAATTATTCCTTGAGATATAGGCTATTTTTTACATCACAAACAGGCAAAAAGTGTCATTTTAGGGTTATTTTCTAAAATCTGCATTAAGTTTATTTGAACTATCAGGGATGGCAGCTTGGGCTCATTTGAAAGCTTAAAGAATGAAGTTTTTTTTAGTTTAGACAAAATTATATTTGAGTTAAGGCTAAGCATAGTTTTTTAAGCTTAAATTTTCATTTTTTAAATTGATTTTCCCAGAAAAATATATTGAAGGATTTATAGTAACAGGCCAATATTTTTTCCTGTTACACTTATGTATGAGTAGTATGTGCAGAAAAAAAATTGAACTGTTACATGATAGTCCTTCAACCTAAAATAATAGCTAGAATTTGGAAACTTAATGCAGATTTTATAAAATAACCCCGAAATGGCATTCTTTGCTTGTTTGTGGTGTAACAAATATCCTATATCTCAAGGAGTAAATTTTTAATATATAAAAAAAATTGTTTTGGAGTCTAAAAGATTGGTACAAATCACCTACCAAATTTCATCAAAATCAAAAATGGTGTGGCAAAGCACAATTTGTTGATTTAACATGGAATGACCCTAATGTGTTGGGGATGATGGAGGTTGAATATAGAGGAAATGCTGCATTTGCCTGGAGGGAGAGTGGAAAACCATTTATGGAAGAAAAAAAAACCACCCTCAGTACATCCGACCGGGACTTGAACCTCAAATATCCCTGTCATCGGCATTCCAGTCTAACACACGCCTTAATACATGCAGCCACAAAAGCAGCTGATTTGGTTTTTTAATCATAAAATTCATCCAAAAGTTATGACAATTTTCCAATAATAACTTATGCTTTTTACTGTATGGTTTCTCTTTGAATCATTAATTAAACCGACTAAGAATGTAATAATAATAATATTAGCACCGCGTCTTACTACCCGTTCGGGTTATACGCTTTAAGTACTAATTACTCTATTGGATTAGGAATTGAGAAGGTTGAATAAGAGGAAGTGAACCCGCATTTGCGTGGAGTGAGAGTGGAAAACCATTTAGGAAAAACCACCCCCAGTTCACCCGACCGAGATTCGAAACCTCGATCTCCCCGTCCTCAGCAGTAGAGCTCAACACGACAAGCTCGTTAGCCAACTATGCCACCGAGGCGGGTACTAAGAATGTAAATACAAAATTGTAATATTTTTCATTTCCACCATTGTGGCAAAATGAGTCTCATGTTTTCAAATAACGGACCTCCTATTAAAATCAGGGGTATTCTGTCTCGGGTTAAGGGAGCTGAAATGGTTTCCCCAGTAACACTTATTCTCAGAAATAAATATGAAAAATATGTTGGCGGCCGGGGTTCAATCCTCGGTCCCGGCACAGATTTATCTGATTACCAAACCCTTCCTTCACCTCTGACAAGACAACTTGATGAATGTGTAGAATGCCAGGTCTCCACCGTGGTTCGGATTCCACGTTAAACTGTTGGTCCTGCATTTCATCTCACAATCACCCTACCACTACACATTAGCGTAAGTGCGTACAACCTGAACGGGTAGTAAGACGCGGTGCTAATAATAATAATATTATTAAAATAAAATTAATGGTTTTATTGAAATGTTGGTGTGGTATTGACTTGGTATATGTCGGTAAACTGTCATTTGAAGAACGACGGCCTTGTGATCTAGCTTCTGGCGGCTGCCGCCCCATCCATCGCTCACCAGCAGCAACGCAACCTCAATGTCCACGAGTACATCAGCTACACACTACTGAATGAGGCGGGGATCCCTGTGCCCAACTTCGGGGTCGCCAAGACTAAGGAAGAGGCCGGAGAGATCGCCCGCAAGCTCAACGTCAAGGACATAGTTCTAAAGGCGCAGGTGCTGGCTGGCGGACGAGGGAAGGGCCACTTTAAAAAACGGCCTCAAGGGAGGTGTCAGGATGGTCTATACGTGAGTTGCGCTTTTAACCAGGGCTGGGGAGAGTTAGTCTTGGAGGGGGGTAGTGTCGCTTGAAAAGTACAGACTCTGACTAGAGCCTCAAAATAATATTTACTTTCTAGAGGTGTGCGAAACTTCGACTTGGCCTCGAAACAAATGTCAGCTTCAACTTTGCTTTGAAAAAATATTCCGGCTTTGACATTTACAAAGCTTCGCTAATAAAATTATTGAGATTGCTATCCTGAGCTGTTGTAAACGCTACGAATGAATATTTATATAGAAAAAAACTGAAGTGACTTGTAAGTTATGATAGTAATAATTTTATTCTATAAAAACAAAATATTACAAAAATTTGTTCAACAAAACCATTTAATACTTTTTTTAGGTCATAAAGTTACATAAATAACCACAACATAATCATTTTTCAATCATTAAACGACTAACAAAATTATTCAAACTTCAATTCAGCTTTGAGAATATTTAATATATTTGTTTAGTTTGTTTCGAATTAAAAAAAGTGGACTTCGCACACCCCAAACACTGTCATAGGAATTTAGGGAAGTTTTCGTGTTGGGAAATTTTAATCAAATAAATATATTTTATGTTGTATCAGCCTAAGCAACAGATGAGTCACATGGCGGGGATGAAATGGCTGATGCTACCCTTCTTCCGGTTACTACAGGACATTTTTCTATTACAGTTTAATGTATATTTTACATTTTTAAAAGAATAAAACAGTATAACCACTACGCGGTGCTGAAAAAACCTTCCATCGCCGTTGGCCACTAACTAAAAGGGTGTAGGTATAACACGCTTCAGTTCCGACACAACTTGGTTTAATTTGAAGCTTGGCTGGGACGTGATTTAATAGTTTCACACATTTGTGGAAATTAACGTTGGTATGGATTTATGTGGGTGGACATGTTTAAACTAAATTATAGATTAGTTGAAAAATGACACCTGTACACAGGGAATCGAACCCAAGAGAGCTTTCGCTTAGTGTACCAACTCTCTACTGCCTAGTTATCCAGAAATTGTCCTTTGCTCGTGATCATTCTTCATTCAGAGTTTGTTCGACTCACTTGTCTAGTAGTCAAAATATCGACTTTTCATTTTCATTAATTTGAGATCGTATTTAAAGTGCACTTTCAGAACCGACCGAGTATAGCAGCACACGACTTTTAAACTAGTAACTTAACCCAAGAACAGACACAACATCCAGCACCCCTGTCTTTAATTTATCACTGTGAAAGGGTAAAACCCACCTTTCAACAACAGTATGTTTTTCTGCCATGTCAGGAATTGAACTAGAGACCCTTAGCTCAGGAGACAAACACGCTACTACCGTCTGAGTTAAGGTGTCGGATTCTAAACTAATTTAAAACAAGCTAAGAATACATTTTAGATCCCACTTAGTGCAAAGTTATAAACGTATTTACGCACCAATAGGCTTGGGAAGAGGAAGGTAAAATGTAAAGGAAATGTACCCATATTTTTGTGTAAAGGAGTGTGAGAGAGGAATAACTTGGTCAGCACACACACAGTCCAGATTCAAACCCTGATATTCAACATCGGGAGAAAACCAGACAATACAAGCGCCTTTATTCACGTGTGAGATTGTATCAAATGAGCAACAATAGTCCCAATGGTTTGTACAAAACGGCGGCACAGTAACGTTGGACGACGTTTAGAATTGTCGACAAACAAAAACAGGTTTTATATCAAATATTGACTCTTTTGATAAGAATTTATTTAAACTAAGTTAAACTGCTCTGATTTCGGGGTCAAAGTCTAGAATGATTCGGATATTAAAAGATAATTCTCAAATCTCCTACGTGGCTAATTTCTAAAAGTATCCGAGCCGAGCCGTGTGTTGATAGTCCCTTTGAGGTTATCTGACCCCCACGCACGCACTGGTGGAGGTGTGAACGATAATGTTATCACGCATTGGGACATGAAAATAACACGCATAGATAAATTAGGTTTCCCATAGATCGGAATTACCTGCTCATTATTTAGAAGATAGCCACGTGTTGGTTGGATGTACTGTCAGTCTGCCCTAAAAAGTAGCAGCCTTACCTTGGCTGACTACACTATGACCATATCTTACAAGCTACACCATAGTGGAACCAAGCTAATCCTATTACCCACACAAATAGGTAATTGGTGTTATCATGAAGCTTGTACTTCGTTAAAGCAGGGCATATTATAATTAATCGTATGGAATAAAGGCAGTGACTTTACAGTACTATAACTTATTGGTGGCAATCAAATCTAAATTCAAACCTACTATACATCATTTGACACCAATCAACTGACTGATACTCGGTGACCTGGTGGTCTAGGGGTAAGGTGTCAGACTTCTATGCTGGCGGCCGGGGTTCAATCCTCGGTCCCGGCACAGATTTATCTGATTACCAAACCCTTCCTTCACCTCTGACAATACATCTTGTGAATGTGAGGAATGCCAGGCCTCCACCGTGGTTCGGATTCCACGTTAAACTGTAGGTCCTCCATTTCATCTAAAATCACCCTACCACTACATATTAGCGTAAGTGCGTATAACCCGAACGGGTAGTAAGACGCGGTGCTAATAATAATACAAACAGTATTAGGCGAACTACCACGAAAACTAGATGTTACTAATACTATGGCCGGACTCTTGCTAATTAGTACTGGCTGGAGCAATCAATAGTATTTTTAATCCATTTCCCTACCTAAGGCTACTACATTACTATCCATGATGGCGATAACTATTACTAACGTTAAAGGCTCCGCAAAAGCACCAAACACAATAGAAAAACCCCACCCCGCGGGCCATTACTATGTACTAGTAGCACTTCCACAGGTTGTGCACCGTAAGTCGCTACACAGACTCATCAGAGACAGTTACAGACCCTGTTAGGTCGTGAAACTAGCCGCAGCATGGTCAAATAGTCTAAGGAGTATAAACATGACCCTAATATTTGCGACTAAGTCTAATAGACATAGAATGGTGGTGTATAAAGGTATAAACTATAGAATATGGGTATAGGGAAACAAGTCAGTAATACTGATATACAAAAACTGTCTTAAGGACATTGGAAAATATAAACTATGCCTGAAGGGCATAGGCAAACAATTCAGAAATACTGACATGCACCAACTTCGTAACTCCACAATACTTATAATATCCACCGTGGCAAGGGGGTAACTTGGACGCCTCAATCATCGTGGCTTTTAGTACTGCTTACTCGTTTGGAGCTTGTGAAGCTCTTCTCGCAGTTCCTCCGTCAAGCGATAACAATAGAATAGGTGGGCGTGAACCGAGGACGGGCCCATTCATACCAGCGGGACTAATAATATTTGACAATGATTCACAATGTACGGAAAGAGGGGGATTCATCAGAGATCACGCCAGTTGATTGCTAGCTATTGCCTGGGGCTATGCCTCTCTCATTTACTCGCCGATTGGATAAAGTGTTTGAAGTGTGGATCGTGCTGGTCTTTCTAGTCGAGTTGTCTCGTTCGCTGAGGCAATCTTGGCTGAGAACTGGGCTTCTCCCACTTGTGATGTCGCAATGAGTGTCTATCTGCCTCATATTATTAGAACTTATTAGATCCATTAGTAACAGTGTTAACTTTTTACAGGCTTTCGTTCCTTGTATGTGCTAGTGGCTAATTAACACGTTACAGTAGGAGGGACTGAAATTAGGCTTCCGTTAAGCTCTCCTGCCTTTGGCCATCCTTCAGACCTTTCCACACCTTAAACTGCTGTGAAAATAGTATTTAAGGTGGGGGAGGGGCTCAAATCAGGACTCGCTTGGACACAAGGGACCACTCAAAACTTACCTGAAGGATTTAAACACACTTTTATGGTGTCCGATTGAGCTTAAACCCAGGTCTCGGTTGGACATCGCAATCGTGCACCCAACGTTGACACTGTCCTGTATCGAGCTGATCCCGCAGCTAGTAGAAGGTAAGATGGTGCCAAGGGTCCTAAATATGGCCGTGTTGATGTTGCTAGCCCCGAGGAAGCGGAGGAGTTGGCGGCCAAGATGATCGGTCAGCTGCTCGTCACGAAGCAGACGGGAGAGAAGGGTCGCATCTGCAACTCTGTCATGGTCACGGAGAGGAAGTTTCCTCGCAAGGAGTTCTACTTTGCTTACATGATGGAGCGCGCCTTCTCTGTAAGTGTTGTCAGCCACGCAAGGGGTCCTCCCGACAGCTGGCAACGCGCTAATATTGTTCAGAGATGGTTACCGGTTTCGTTTTGGCTTCTTCATAATGGTCAAATATTGTCTCGACACAAGGAATATTTTTTTAAATGCAGACTATAACGTAACTATTGGAAAAATCACGGCCTTTAATAAAACACAATTTTTGTAAAACTTCACATAAAAAATGTAAACATTTTAAATTCAAATTGATGCATTCTTTACTCATAAAATACATAGCCAAACAAATATTAGTTTGGTTTAAATTAATCTTTAAAATTGAAGAAAAGTAACTTCCTTTTTTAAATTTGAATCCTGACCCTCTAGCTTTAACATTCCAAAAACTTATGACTGAAATATCTTTCCAATAAGTTATATAATTATCATCTTATCGTCTCGGAACACAGACAAGGTATACACCAGACCCTCCACGTTAAAATGTGTGCATTCGTCGAAAGAGCTCGAGTCCTACAACACGGGGACCACTACGTGCAGCCCAAAGTGTCAATATCGCTCTCAAGCAGGCATTAAAAAAAACAGTTCACTTTAAAGATGGTTCTATTTGGAAACAAACAAAAATGTTCATCTAGTGTCAATAAATTGGCTTTCACAAAACTAGATTCGGATAGGGAGTGGCTTCACCCTCCTTCCCATAACCCAATTCCCCAAACAAGCCCACTCACCGTGAATTACAAAGAAAACAGAATATGATGGTCTTTGTTTTTTTGTTCAAGCGAATGTTTGCAAATTGTCTAGTTGTAAACACACTTAAAATACTTATTTACTTGTTTGAAAACGTCTGCTCATTGAAAGGAGGTGAGTTTGGGGGAGGGGGTAGAGATGCTGTTGACTAACTAAACTATTGTGTTCAGACCTTCGTCCCGTTACAACAAAAAATGAGTTGTTTCACTTTTAAGTTCTGTTATCACTGAGAACTGCAACTAGACCTCCCCACTGCCCAAGCACTCCACCTGGCTCAAGGAGCGCAGCGAAACTCCCGTAAGGCTGAGTATCTGGTGCATACCTTGTCTGTCTCTCTGGTTACCCAAACTTCTCCGTCGTCGGTGGGATAATACTCCCCAGTGACTCCCAGACATCAGGAGTTGCTATCGTGCGGGTGGGCCTCGTAGAATGACCGGGCCTGTTATCCAGAGTCTGTCCTGGCGTCGCGCCAAACCAGTCCACTATTTCTTGGGAAGCGGACGTCCCTTTTTTCTTAATAAACCTTTTAATGGAAATCAAAGTAATCCGTTGTATCTTGTAAGAAATAAAACCATATCTGTATGAACTTGGCTGCGTTGCAACGTTGGGCGTTCCCCGGCGCCCTTCCCCCCTCCCTCTATTGATGTGCCTTGTGGTCGTTCTAGGCCTGAGGAAGCCGAGTGTATTGCGGGGCAGATGATTGGTCAGTACCTAGTCACCAAACAAACCGGTGAGGAAGGACGCATCTGCTGTCGAGTATTAGTCTCTGAGCGCAAAGATCCTAAACAAGAGTTTTATTTCTCTGTCATGTTGGAGAGAAGTTTCGGTGTAAGTCTTAAAACTGTTATATCCTTCGACGCTTTTTCGCCTGCTTGTTCGGAAGTTGATTTTTAGTGACATTGCTGAGTTGGTAAGCAAGTAGGAATTGGCATATGTTGTAAATATTAAGATTATATGTGTACCTATAGTCATCATCATCATCATCAATTGTTTCCAGCCTGTAGCTGGGTCAGCTTAATGAAGTGTCTCCATTTCCTTCTTTTCCTCTCACTTGCACACTTGCGGTTATCTGCTCCCCTCTGACCCAGTTATCTTATCCTTGGTCTTATACCTCCAAAATTCAAAATTATCTTTAGTCAATGTTCCAATTATTTTCATTTACAAAAATTAATATCCTATATAAATTTTAATAAAACCATAATTTACTGTGATTTTCATTAATTTAATCGGAATGTTTAGTGGCTAAAAAAAATTAGTATTAATTGCAGTAAAAAAAACTACCAGATTTTAATTTGATTTTAAGAATGTACTCTGAAAGGTGTTTGAACCGTGGATCTTTAGGAGTGAAAGATCTTGTTTTTTAACTCTCCTTCTGGGCACATTTTTCAAATACTTGAATCTTTTTTAACTCACGAGTGGGTTTCTGATTTAAATATAATATAGTAATAGTTAATATAATGTCGATAGTTCGGTCAGGTTGTAAAATGCGGAACGAAGAACCGCAGTTTTTTTATTCCATACACAACTTTATAGCCCACCACCCTCTCTTTATTTTGTAATTGCTTTTGTTAAAGCTTAAATTTGCAAACTTTTTGACCAGTGTGGGCAAGGCCGTAGCCAACCAATAATTTCAGGGGGGCGGGTTGTTGCCGGAGACTAGAAAGGATTATAAATGGTAAACAGTTCTAGAAGTTATCTGAAGTTTTTTTTTATGGCAACATATCTCCCTAGTTTGTACTTGAACCTTAATTTTAAAATTATTTGAGCCATAAATAAAGCCATATATATTTTGTTCATAAGATTTTTTTGGGGTGGAGGGGGAGTTTAAACCTCAAACCCCCCTACCCACCCCCTGACTATGGCCTTGAGTTTAGGTTACATATTTGTATTACATTTATTATTACAGTTACTTGCTTTCGATGTCAAAAATAATCCAATACGGTAGAACGAATATAGCTTTGTAGTTTGTTTCACTGATTGTGCTTTTATGTTTATTTGAAGTTTGTATTCATTAGAGAGTATTTTTTAACTCTTTCATAATTTTATAATACATAGAAATTGATAAAAATTCAAGGCAATGTCATCAATCCCCGCTACTGTAGGTTGGATCTGTCGGGATAGCTTGCGGGAGGGATCAGGTCACTGGGCAAGGTAGTTGTGTTGGTTCAAAATAATATATAGGGTTACGAATTTTGGTTTAATAGAAGTACTAAGACATATTACAAAATTTGATATTAACTCAAGTATAAAAGGAATATAAGAAATTGGTCACTCACACCCGTGGAACAACTGGCTAATCATAAAGTCTTAGACTAAGGGAATGACTTACATGGTTCATTACCCCCTACAGAACTCAAACTCGGGACCCTAGGCTCGATGGCTACCCTCTAAGCACAAGTGCTACCGATGACCTGAAGATGTAACAGTTTTGCATTGTATTATTCACACATCTCTTACTCTTTCCCTATTTGGGCCCTCTTCACTCAATTTTCATTCTTTATTTGGGGCAGGAGCACAAAGGGTGTGGTGGGGGGTAATACCAGGATACTACTTAAGGGGTCTTTGACTCAATCCTGCACTCTACTCCACGTAGTGAAGCTCAGCAGAAGAGGGGCTGGGTGTGAAGCCCAGTGGAAGAGGGGCCGGGTGTGAAGCCGGCAGAAGAGGGGCCGGGTGTGAAACCTGGCAGAAGAGGGGCTGGGTGTGAAGCCCAGTGGAAGAGGGGCCGGGTGTGAAGCCGGCAGAAGAGGGGCCGGGTGTGAAACCTGGCAGAAGAGGGGCCGAGTGTGAAGCCCAGTGGAAGAGGGGCCGGGTGTGAAGCCGGCAGAAGAGGGGCTGGGTGTGAAGCCCAGTGGAAGAGGGGCCGGGTGTGAAGCCGGCAGAAGAGGGGCCGGGTGTGAAACCTGGCAGAAGAGGGGCCGAGTGTGAAGCCCAGTGGAAGAGGGGCCGGGTGTGAAGCCGGCAGAAGAGGGGCTGGGTGTGAAGCCCAGTGGAAGAGGGGCCGGGTGTGAAGCCGGCAGAAGAGGGGCCGGGTGTGAAACCTGGCAGAAGAGGGGCCGAGTGTGAAGCCCAGTGGAAGAGGGGCCGGGTGTGAAGCCGGCAGAAGAGGGGCTGGGTGTGAAGCCCAGTGGAAGAGGGGCCGGGTGTGAAGCCGGCAGAAGAGGGGCCGGGTGTGAAACCTGGCAGAAGAGGGGCCGAGTGTGAAGCCCAGTGGAAGAGGGGCCGGGTGTGAAGCCGGCAGAAGAGGGGCTGGGTGTGAAGCCCAGTGGAAGAGGGGCCGGGTGTGAAGCCGGCAGAAGAGGGGCCGGGTGTGAAACCCAGTGGAAGAGGGGCCGGGTGTGAAGCCGG
>CABEEJ010004172.1:40264-68637 GCA_901482245.1 Timema douglasi
CGGGTGTGAAGCTCGGCAAAAGAGGGGCCGGGTGTGAAGCTCGGCAAAAGAGGGGTCGGGTGTGAAGCTCGGCACAAGAGGGGTCGGGTGTGAAATCTCGGCGAAAGGGGTCGGGTGTGAAGCCCGGCGGAAGAGGGGTCGGGTGTGAAGCTTGTCGAAATTGGGGTTGGCTGCAATTGAGAGAGAAGGTTGGTCAGGTCCTTGGGATCAAGCCTGATCAGTACAGTGTGCTGGGAGTCTAACGTGTACAAGTCTTAACAGACAAAACAGTGGAACCCACAGCCTCAATAACTGGTGGTCCACGGGGGGTAGCAGGTTAGTCGCTGAAACAAACCAAACTCGAGATTATACAAAAAGTGTGACAAGTTTATTTTCCCTTTTTTTTTTATATCAATTTCAGTGTATTATAAACTAATTTAGCTGCCGGGCTACCTCATTGTTTAACTTCTTGATAGTGAAATTATCAACAAGGAATACAAAATGTTTGGATATTTGTAGGGTGATGCGAGTTTTAAGTGATAAGAGTTATTTTTTTGTTCAAGTAATGTAAATCAATTTTTGTACTAGAAATATTTCAAGTTAGATTTCAGCAACAGATTCATGGACTAACATTTAGCACAAACATAGATATTCAGGGTAAACATTTTTTGTGAAAAAAAAAAATCATAGTCACACAAAATTGAATTTATAAACATATTTAATGTAATTGTAAATTTTTGTTGTTGTAATAAGACAAAAATGAAAATATTGAGGGACCATAAGGCTATGAAATAATACCGTAAAGTTGGATAAAATAAAAAAAAAATCTGAATTTTTTGGGAAAAAAAATTAAAAAAATTCTGGCACTCAAATTTTTTAAGTTTGGTAAAAATCTTTGAATCGAATAACTACTAAAACTTGACTCGGATGCGAATTTTTTGAGTACTTGCACACCCGTGTTCATTTTGTCTGTGTGCGTGCAGGGACCAGTGCTCATTGCCTCATCACAAGGCGGTATCAACATAGAGGAGGTAGCGGCCGAGAATCCTGACGCCATTATTTACGAGCCCATAGACATTAGCACAGGTAAGCGATGTCAACATGTTTCGAATCTCTGCGTTTAATGTCGGTGTTAAATGATTTCCACCCGCTTCAGTAGCCGAACGATCCAAAGGAGTCACTATCGGGTTAGACTGGCCTACCAATGACGGGAAGATAGAGGTTCGATTCCCGGTCAGGTATATTGAGGCTGGTTTTTCCCTAAATGTTTTCTTACTCTACTTCCATGCAACGCATCTGCATCCATATCCCTACCCACCCCATTAGGTGCTTAACGTCAAGAAAAGCCACTCGCCTCAACTTCACCAAGAAAAGGTGCTGGCCTTAACTTCGCTCAAATAAAGACGGTATCATCATCATAATCATCATCAATAGGGTGACTTGGTGGTCTAGGGGTAAGGTGTCAGACTTCTGTGCTGGCGGCCGGGGTTCAATCCTCGGTCCCGGCACAGATTTATCTGATTACCAAACCCTTCCTTCACCTCTGACAAGACATCTTGTGAATGTGGGGAATGCCAGGCCTCCACCGTGGTTCGGATCCCATGTTAAACTGTAGGTCCTCCGTTTCATCTCGCAATCACCCTACCGTTACACATTAGCTTAAGTGCGTATAACCCGAACGGGTAGTAAGACGCGATACTGATGATAATAATAATAATAATAACATCAATATCATTATTATAGTAACTACCATATGCATATAACCTTAATGGGTATTAAGACGCGGTGATAAGATACAAATATTTCCAAGCTCGCTATTGAAAGAAGGCTCTAAGATGTCGCGGTCCGTGTTTGCGTCAGGCATCAGCAAGGAGCAAGCGCTGAAGATCGCGGACCAGGTGGGTCTCAAAGACAAGAGGGACCAGACGGCGGAGATTCTCCTGAGACTGTACAACCTGTTCCTGGCCAAGGACGCCCTCCTCATCGAAGTCAACCCCTACGCCGAGGACTCGAGTGGTAGCTGTGAGTACTACCAACACGTCCATCACACAGCTAAGGCTTGTATTGGATGCAAATAAAATGATTTAGCCAAAGGTGTTGTGGCGGCCTGATTAAATTATATATTGTTGTTGACACTTTAATCGTGGTTTGATAGCTATCAAAGAGACATTTATTTGTGGTAGATAAAATATTGAATTTGTTTCAGAGTTGGGTCGAATCTATTGTTTTATAAATCCTAAATCTCTAATTAAAATCCAAATATTGGTAAATTATGAACACAGGAGGAAATAAAAAATATATATGATACAATAATAGATAGTTTAAATAGTAACTGAATATTAACATTGTTGCTAAAATGCATCCATTATAACATGCATAATATATTCAGTTGAGTGTTAAACTAATGATCCGGGGCCTGGTTGTTGACTTTGTCCTATTTATAATTAGTTATGAGCCACCAATAAGGAGTATCAAAGCTCCCAAACAAATTTAAATTGAAAAATTAATATATATATTTTTTTTGAAGATTTGAGTTCCAAAGCTGAAATTGGCGCAAATATCCTTAGTTTTTGGAAAACACGTTTCTTTTTTTGCAATTGGTACTTAAAAAGTTAGTAGAACAAACACGTTTCTTTTGACAATTTTGGTGTGTCCAGTTATTTGTGACTCATGACCAGGACTATTGTCCGAATTCCAGACTTCTGTCTGGACGCCAAGATGAGGTTCGACGACAATGCCGAATACCGCCAGCAGGATCTCTTCAAGCTTCGCGATTGGACGCAAGAGGACGAGAAGGAGGTGTTGGCCGCCAAGCACAACCTCAACTACGTCGCACTCGACGGTAAACACACTGTTGTTAGACACCCGCATGCATGGCTAGAGCCCATTAATAAGATGCGTGTTAGATTAATTATCATCTTTATTAAATGATCTCTTAAAGTTAAGTGTAAACAAAATTTCACAACTAAGAACAAATAAATCAGCACTGTCTTAAGAGGGGTGTGCCTAAGGGAAATGAGCACCGAGTATAGAGGTATGCGGATGTGTGCGCGCAGGGGATATCGGCTGCTTGGTGAACGGCGCGGGTCTAGCCATGGCCACCATGGACATTATCAAGTATCACGGTGGCAACCCTGCCAACTTCCTGGACGTGGGGGGAGGCGCCACCGCGCAGCAGGTCAAGGAGGCGTTCAAGATCATCACCGCTGATCCCAAGGTACGTGAAATGTGTATAAGACAACTGAACGCACTCGGCATATGATTGGTGCTGCCATCTAGACATGACCTAAAACATGCTAATGTGTCTGACACGATGCGTCACTCTTTGTACATTTACTACTATCACGTGTGCGCCATGCAGGGCGAGTTAAGACATGAGGGGCTGACATGTGGGGCTTGTCCCTGTAGTTTAGTGGTCATGGAGTTTAGTTTGATTCCGTTTGGTGCCTGAAGAGTTTGGGTGTTTTCAAACAGGGCTGACCCATTACATAGATTTTACAACCATAGGCCTAAATGTGCGCCCATTCCTACTTAGTGTGCCCATTTCATCTGCTAATTTGAGAAAAATGAGTATGATGGGCCATATTAATTGATGTATAGTTAATAGCGGCTTACCGTTACTAGCCCTGGTGTGTAACATACACTTTGTCACCGAGTTTGTTCTTTACAGTGGTAGGCCTGGTGAGGTATTGAGTTTGATGTCCTTAAGGGGGGGGGGGGATGTGGGAAACACGAGAAAATAAATGAAATATTTCTCCATTAAAAATGGAGAGTTTAATTTACTTCACATGGTAATATCAAAAAATTTGTTGAATATCTGTCATGAGCATGGCAGCATTAGAAGAGAATTTTTTTTTTAAATGACGAAAAAAAGTTTTCATCAAATTCCAGGACACCCTTGACAGATATTCAACAACTGTTGATATCACAATGTGGAGAAAATTAAACTCTTGGTTTCTACTGGAGAAATATTTGATTTATTTTCTTAAGAAAAAAAAGGTTTTGATACAAAAACTCCAAAAAACACTGACCTTTTATTGCGTCCCCTGCGCCCGCACCTGAATCATTAGTAGGTGCAGGGCTAGGTCAGGTTGTTTCAAAGAGTGTTCATGTTGTGTTTGATGATTAATAAGAGTTACACCCACTCCCTGTGTGAAGTCTGAAGGGGTTATATTGGAGCAGAGCGTAATGTCAAGTTCTCGTATAGGTGTATGCCATCTTGGTTAACATCTTCGGGGGCATCATGAGGTGTGACGTTATAGCGGAGGGCATCATTGCGGCCGCCAAGGAGCTCGACCTGAAACTACCAATTGTGTGCAGGCTGCAGGTGAGTCTCGGAACGCTTAATTTACAGGTTTCAAACTTTTATCACGATCAAGGATTTTCTTTTTCCAAACTACCGTTTGTTTCGAATAACTTTCGAACTCTTGTTATTTGATCAACAAAGTAATATTGAATAAAGTTATTCTCATATTAATGTATAGTCAGGAAAAACAAATTTTTAAGCTGAATGCACACATTGTTTTAATAAACTGTGTATCTCTTCAAATTAATTATTAGAAGGGCATGCGCTAGAAATGAACTATTTGGTTCTTCCATATTAGTAGGTAGAAGGTTAGATAGATAATGTTTTGTAGAAGTATTTTGTGTCAAATGGTTAATCGCCACATTACATAATGCAATTAATGAAAGTGTCTATATTTTACTGAAACTGTGTATACTGTAGAAACTTATTAATCCGGATTAATTGGGGCTTGGAAGTTTTAAAAAACCGGCTATAAAATGAGGCAAGGTACGATTAAAACACTATCATCACCAAACGCCTAAACAAAAAACATTTGTTTGACATCTAAAGTAATACAAACGAAAAATAATCCATAGAAATGGGTCCGCAGGAAATGTGTACGGTTTGTAGTCATGCTTCCGCAGCCCAGCTTTTTCATCAGCGTTTATAAATGTATTATTTTGGGAAAAGGGCTGTCTGGATTAAGCGAAATCCATTTTAATAGAGTCCAGATTAATGATGTTCTACCATACATGGGGCTTGAGGTGCTTTTGCCTAATTTTGATGGTCCTAGTTAGCTACTATCATACACATGTTGGGGTTGGCTGCTAAACTGAATTTGATCAAAGTGGTGGTCAGCTCCCTTATTTGTGTAGTAATTTGCTCGCTTCTGGTTAGTAATATTTCAAGTTTAACAAATACGGATATTGCTATATTTTTACGGTATTATTGGCAGTGCTCAAAATGATTTTCTTCTAGTAAAATATAACACCTTTTTAATATCGGTTTGGTTCACACATTCAGCGAAACTAGAGCGCAGAGCAGGTAGGTTAGTCTGCTCGAGTATCATGGCGGTTCATACAGGTGTGCCAACTAGAAACACCCGAATGCCAAAATTTGTTTTTGAGTAAATAAACAGGGTGTCTACCATCCGGGAAAATCAGGGAAAACTGGAATTATCCGGGAATTTAAATTGATCGGGGAAAAAACGGGAATAAGTCGGGAATTTGGTAAATCACAATAAAAATCAGAGAAAATGATATTTTACTCAAAATATGAAATGCAACAATCAGTAAATTATGTCATTTTTTTGCTTGTATCTGTGTAATATATTTTTAACTCTTAGTAAACAAATTTTAATTTCAAATTTTAAAACTTATTATAAAAATAATAATAATAATAATATAAAAACGAGGCAGGAGGGGGGGAGGGGGGGTTGAGTTAAAAGGATGTGACATACTTTTTTAGTCGGGAATTTTAGGAAATGATCAGGGAAAAGGTCAGGGATTTCATTGGTCAAGTTTAGTAGACACCATGAATAAAGGATTTTTTCTCTTACTACCCATCTGGTATATTTCCATTAATTATGTTAATACGTTAGGAGTTAGGAGGGTAGAATTCAGAGGAAATGTACCCTCGGTTACATGGTCCAAAGATAGTAAGAAATTATTTAGGTAAATTCACCCTTGGTACACCTGGCTGGGGTCTGAACCCTGACAAGACAGGACAAATTTAATGTTTAGTTTGTATACTTACTTATGTGGGTTTTAACTTATATATTCACCGTGTTAGTTGTTTTGGGAGAGGTAGCATAGTAGGGGTGTGCAAAACATCGGCTTGGCTTTGAAACAAATAAGAAATAACAGCTTCGACTTAGTAACGAAAAAAATTCCAGCTTTGACAATTCGCCAATAAAAGTATTGACAGCTGGAAAACTCAATTTACGGTCACTTACTTCCATTCTGAGCTGTTATGTAGATTACAAATTATTCATGTGGAAAAAAAAAATGAATGAAATTAAATTGCATATTTTTATAGTGCTATAAAAATATGTAATTTAATTACTTCAGATTTTGCTTAGCTTCATTTATCACCTGCCTCGGTGGCGTAGTTGGCTAACGCGCTAGTCGTGTTGAGCTAGGCCACCGAGGACGGGGGCGATCGAGGCTCGAATCTTGGTCGGGTGAACTGGGGGTGGTTTTTCCTGAATGATTTTCCACTCTCCATCCACACAAATGTGGGTTCACTTCCTTTTAATTCAACTTTCTCAATTCCTGATTCATTAGTGTAATTAGTACTCAAGTGTATAACCCGAAAAAGGTAGTAAGACGCGATGCTAAAATAAACTTCATTTATCAGAATAAAACAAAATATTATGAACAATAATTACTGTGCAATTAAACATTTTACAAGTGATTTTAGTGCTCAAAGTTATATAAAAACAACCACGATATACTAATTTTTTTTGGCATCAAACCTCTTACAAAAAAATATTAGAACTTATTATATCCTCCTTTGAGAATATTTCATATATTCGATTCGAGTCGGCTTCAAATTGAAAAGAGTAGACTTAGCACACCCCTATCGCATAACATTATGTGAAAAAAAAAAAATTCTTTGAGCTTTGATTGGCTACCGGTAGATAATCGGCACAAGGAAATACATAGCTGAAAATATTTCAATTAGCGCAGAGTGGAGGTTGGTTCATATTTCTGCCCTGCTTTTGTTTGGTGAGTGTGTGAATCCACCTTAATAAAAATAGATGCAATATAGTATTACTATACAAGTAAGACAATCTTTCAATTCACTTTAATTAATTCTTGAATTGAAAAATGACCACTCAGACACGAGAATCAAACCAGGGATCTTTGGCTTAATCTGCCTGGGGTCGGTTCCTGTGTCCAATTGTCATTTTATCAATCTAGGGGATATGATATCTTTAAGCGCAGTTACAACCTTAATTATCAAATATAACGGCTTAGCCGTCCTAATTAATCCACCTAATTAATTGTGCTTCTGGCTATATCATAAGTTTGTTTTAGTTACATTTATTTACAAATTCTGCGATGAGCATGAAACCCCGCCAGGGTGCATGGGAGATATCGCAGCATGTTTCTACGACAACCAGGGTCAAGGGCAGTGTTTTCTCAAACTTTCCCCCGATGGTGGGCCTCTTGACAAATGTTCATCACACATTTAGACCACCTTAATATACTACCTATACGATGGTTTTGGTAGGAGGCCCATTCCGGAAGGTTTTATTTAGTACCAGAATACTACTGCATTATTATTATTATTATTTTGGTATGATACAAAACCTTCTAGAACAGGCTTCCTATAAAAAAAATAGGGTATACCTGTCTCCTAGTCGAAGCTGAAAATTATATTAATCTACATGTTTATCGATCAGTAAAATACAACTTTATCTTTCGACTATTTTTGTTCTTATGCACATTTAAAATGCGACACTACTTGTTTAGTGTTAACTTTGCAGACTTTTAGGAGTATACAAGAACGATACTAAGCACGGCTGAAGTACTAGTCGAGCACACGTAAAGTCGAAGAAAAACCCAAACGAAGTCTTTCAGATGCCTTTACTAGGACGTATGGCTAGCATTAACGTGAAGAATCTTATACAGAGCTCTCACATCCCCTCGGGAAATAAAACTCTCCATGTCCACCGCCGTATATGTTGATGATTTGGTTCGTAAATTTAACGAAACTTATGCACAAGGAAAGATTTGTTAAAATGATTAAAAACATGGTTTTCAGTGTGGCAGAGCAAATATATTTATTGGAACAGGTCAAGAATCAATCATACTTTTATAAAAAAAATTATGAAAACCTAAGTTGGGACAATGGCAGCTGAGTGAATAAAAGAGCGTGGGAATAAAAACCAGAAATATTTTAACTCTCTCGGTAACTTGCAAAAAAGGTGAGTGTGATTTTATCAGTATATAATTTTGTAAGCCTTTCATTTGAATTTGATGGATTAAATCGATTATTATTGAGTAGTTGGTTCATCGAAATCTAGATAATCTATGCCCTCCATATTTTATTGCAAAAACAAAGCAATATGAAAATATTTTGTCAGTGCATGCATGCCATCTTGAAGAAATATCTTTGGGTTATGGGCCAAGTACAACCAAAGCCTGCTCGAGACGAGAGTTCTGTGTGACTAACTTTATTATGTCATTTATTGGAATTGAGCCCCCTCGATCGTTCTACCGAGCATGTCCACTCGTCTTCTACTTTACTTGTACTTTGGCTGTACTTAGCGTCGTTCTTGTACTCTTTAGCACTCTCCCGCGCGGGCCCCTTTGCGCGCCATGCCGCAAACCACAGTTTTAAGAAACAGTCTAGGTGGGGGGCTCAAGGAGACGGTTGCTTACCGGGAAATGTACCCTTCAAAAGCTTTTGAGTTTTGGGAGGGAGACTTACGTCAAGACGAGAAGATGTTTGAATCTGTAAACAAACCTAACCTGTGTTATAAAAAAAGAATATAAAAAATCACCCCTATAAATTAATAGATAAAAGAGTTGAACTTTCGTTCTAAAATATTTTAATGTATGATTTACTGTTCTAATTCCCACTCTAGTTTCATTATTATTTTTGGTTATAGTGCATCATCATCATCCGCAATTTCCTGCCACTGTCAGGGTCTGTGTGTCTCCATTTACTCCTGTTCTCCCACCCCTCCGCACCTGTCCCTGGGTCTTCCTCTTGGCCTCCTGCTCGCTACCCCACTGTTGAGTATCCTTCTTGAAATATTCCCCCTCTTCCTTCCTCTTCATATGCCTGTCATCACCCCATTCTTCCCCTCTCCTTCTTGATCTGAAATGACTCTTCCTTTGCTCTCCCTGTATGAAATAATCCTTTCTATTAATATTGTGTTATATTTTAAAGTTCATTTTTGTTTTCTTATTGGTTGTACTAGGGGGTGTAAAAGCACGGAACTAGCACGGGGGAATCATAGATAACAACACTCGCGCGCATGCCTTTCTTGGCAGCAGGGGGGGGGAGAGACGCAGCAAATGAGGGGAATCAAGGGGGCACTCTATCAGAAATTGTGTAGTAGCCGTATCAAGATCGCGTAGTTGATAAACAATTCTTATCACGTTATATGCAAATTGTGTACTAAGAACACCCGCTATAGGAAAACTCCCTGTATGATCAATCAATAACAATATAGATAGTTTTGTTTGAGCTTTGTCAAAGTTTTAAATAAATATAAATGAATAATTCATATGTTAAAAACATTGCAAAATTACCTAAATTAGCTATTCGCGGATGTTGTCGACTCATACCATGGTGGTTTGATCCCTTTCTGTGTCGCTGTTGGCCGCTGTCGTTTCCCCCCACAATTCTATCTCCTATCCTCTATGTGGGGGCAAACGATGGTGCATTTCCTTAAAAAACCATTCTCAAACTCACCCTTGCTTGCAAGGATAACCAGCCTGACAAATGTCGCACTAACTCGCCTCATCACAGCAGCGACCATCACGCGGAGCCTTCTCCCTCGACTAAACACCGCTGTTCTCTCCACAGGGCACTAACGTAGACGATGCCAAAGTCCTAATCGCGTCGTCGGGCCTCAAGATCCTGGCGTGCGACAACTTGGACGAGGCGGCGAGACTCGCCGTCAAACTGTCCAACATTGTCAGCCTGGCGAGGGCCGCCAAGCTCGACGTCAACTTTGAGATTCCTCTTTAAATGTTGTCGTTCCTCTCTCTCTCTCTCTTTCAGTCCTGTTCCTCGCCCCCTTGGATCTAACCTTCCTCTGCCATCGTTACTTGCGTTACTTCCTCTCTTCCGAGGTTTGCATGTTTGATTACGTTTCGAGTCGTCCGCAGATCAAAAAGACGCGACCGAGAATTGGCATTTTATATTCCCCTCGTTGATAGAAGTTTTATTCATATTGAATCATTTAGTCGAGCAATTTTTTTTCCTCTGAGAATCTTGAATACATTCATCTTTGACATAAAAATTACTCTGTTATTAACGGAAGAAGATACCGGAAAGATTAATAGAAACATATAAAAAGAAACGAACATGGCTTTTACATTGGATAAAAGAACACAATAAATGCCCATTTGTGTTTGTTCACTTTTATATGTCACTATACATCTTCCCTGTACCTTCTTCTATAGTCAAATGTACCACAAAAAAAGCGAAAATAAGTTTCTCCTTAAAAGAGATACAATATTACATTAATACACTCATTAAAATCTTGAAAGTGTCACACACAAACATCATAATACATTTTTTCAAACTTGAAATATATTTTTATCCTAAATTTCTTCTTTGATTACTCGGGAGCACGAAATCAAACATTCAAGCGTCTGTGTCATGGACCAACGAGACTTTGTGATTGTTCACAGTAAATAACTATTCTATAGGGTTACAAGAATTAAACCCAGGTCAAGTTATTGGGTGATAACGATGGATTTTCTTCATGAGGCAACCATTACCTCTTTGTTCAATGGCAGCAGTATAAAGTGTTAACTGTGTTCTTCTTTTCATTGTAAAAGCCATATTGTGTTCGTCCTTTTTTTAATGTGTTTTTTATCCCTTTTTCTTGGGCCTTTTCTGATGTATAACAAAATGAACTGCAAATAGATTAGGAAAAAAAACCAAATGGTTTCCATAAGGAGCTACACTTTCAAGACTAGCATTTGTTTTTCAAATTCGACGTATGAATTTGCTTATTTTATTTATTGGGGGCGTTTATCCCAACATATTTAAAGGACGGTCGTAACAACCAGAGCGCAGACCGTTAACTTTACGGTAAACTCGAGTGAGTGAATGTTGTTAGTAATTAGTATAAACAATCACAATTGAAGATTAAAAGAAGGAAAAAAATAAACAATATAGAGAAGTTGACCGCTCCTATTTTCTAAGATTCTAATTCGAGATGCAGGTCTGCAGGTAAGACGGAAGATTCTGATTAGAGAAAAAGTTGGAATCAATGCGTGTCTTGTGTATTTTGTGATGAACGCAAGGTTAACCCTTTGATGTGTCGGGGACACGATCGCTCGCCACAAGGCAGGCCGCTATCGCTGCGGCAGTAATAGGAGTCGCTTATCAGAGAGTCACTCTAGAAGTTGCTTATCAGGGAGTTACTGTAGTTTATCAGGGAGTCGCTAACCATGTGTTAAAAATGCCCAACAGATTGAAATGGTTTAAATTAGGAGAAAACTTACCTGTGTGATACTGGGATGGAAACTAACTAAAAACACAATATTTTACTGTCACAAGACAAATTCTTCAGGATAAGAGATGCCCGATACTCTTGGTTGGATTGCAAGGTTGTTACTGTCAACAGCTGATTGATTGATTGATTGATTGATCAACCGTTGGCAGTCTATTCTATTAATTAAGGTCAGTTGACAATAAAAGATTATACTGCACAATTTTATTAAAATTATAATTATTTCACTTTGCACATCTTGTACGACTGTCTAGTTATAATAAATTTCGGCCCCGCACATTAACTACTTTATCACAACAATGTTATGCAGAAAACATAAAATAACAAAGTATGACCCCATATAACTTGTGAACTGTAATGATTTGCAATCATTGATTCACTATTTAAAGCTTATAATTATACACTTGTTAACATAGTGCGACACAATTTTTATTGTCAAATGACGGCCTGAAGAAGTTGTCTGTGACTGTGAAAGCTTTTATTTAAAAATGTATTTTATGCGGTTTATATTTAGCATTTTATTTAAACAGTTCATGCTCCGGTATCACCAAGGTAAGTGTGCCCGGCCACCCCTCCTAAGTTAAACCACTACTCTAATACAAATAACCCTAAAAAAAAGTCCAAATATAAGCGAATCTAAAGGAACAATCATTCTCTTTTCGTTGATTCATGGAGCTTGTTTTTCAGAACCTATTCCAGTATTTGTTATCTTTTCTTTCTCTCCTTCCAGATTCCATCACAAAGTGTTTTTTGTGTTCGCAGTGACATTAGTCGACAAAAGATTGTGTTGATTTTTTTTTGTTGTAGAATTGTTTTTTTTTTGTTCCGTTTCATGTATGTGGGGTTAATTTTACTGTATATAATGTAGTATATGTACTTTTTGATTATTTTCATGAGGATTGGAAAGACATTTCTGTAGTTCCCCAGGTAAACTATGTATGAAGATGTTTCTCTTAAAGAGTGTATCCATGTTAGATATGACACAAGCTCCGTGCTGGAACTATGAATAAGACATTATAGCCAGTATTACGAAAGACATTCATTTAAGCCATCGAAAAATCCAGCAAACCATTTTGAGTTTTATTTTTTTTCAAGTTTATGATTCTTTATCATATTGTATATTTGTAATAAAAACAAGATAATATTTATTATGTTTGGAGGGGGAAAAAAAATTATGTACAGTAGCCCCATGGCTTCTTTGGTGCTGACTGACAGCTCATAACTGACTTCTGACAGTCAACATTTAGGTATATACCTAAATTTTGACTGTCAAAAGTGACAGCTGCTAAACACATGTTTTTGCAGAATCATCTGGTTCGGCGTAGGGATACGAGATTTGGTCTGGTAGCGTTTTAAAGCTGTCAGTCAGCACCAAAGAAGCCATGGGGCTACTGTAGCTATGAAGAAAGCTTAAAACATGATATTATTTTATATGTGACGTTCATAACACAAACATTTGTCCGGAAATTGATATTTTTTTTAAAAAGTAATTTTACTCGGCTAGTTCTATCTGAACCAGTCTACGCTCACTTACTCTGCTTTGGTTAGTATAATATATATACATTTGATTTTTTTTTTAAATTCAAACAAATAATTTATTATGTAATACAAAATTGTGTAGAATAATATGAATTAGTAAAATATATGAATATGTTATTTGTCGAGTGTTATAATCTGACCTTTCAAAAACCTTTCGACTCTTAATGACAACTCTATTGTTATTTATTCCTTCCCAGAAAAATTTAAAACGGTAAAACATATTTTTATTTACAGTAGTCTTTTGACTATCCGGGGCTGCTTTAACCGGTTTGCAGACTAACCGTGGCAGTAATGTTTAATTATTTAGTAATATTTGACTACTATATAACTGTCCGGCGATGTGCAAACCAGTAAAACTGAACATGTGGATGAAAAATTTAACATGAAATGTAATATTTTATTTGACTTTACATAGTAACAAAAAACAAAACTGGTGAGATTTCAATCATGTTATCGAACGGGCAGGGTGACATCTGATCATATATTTAAAAAAATGACGTTTTGTGTTATTTGGGCAGACTTATTCAGTTTAAATTTTGAGGCAAATTTGCGTCCCAAGCTTTATCTGGGGTTTCTTAACACGGGCCAATTTCTGTCCCAAGCACCTCAGATAATCGAGAGTCAACTGAATATGTTTATGGTGTTCGGCATCTCGTCAACTGTCCGCATATTTAAAATAATTTAATAGGAATAAGAAGGTAGTATGTAAAGGAATAGTAACCACAATTGCGTAGAGAAGAAGAATGGCAAACCATTTAAGGAAGATCCCTCCCAGTACACCCGATCGAGATTTAAACCCTGACCTCCCCGTCATTGGCGGACCAGTCTATTGACAGCATAGACCGTTTGAAAACTATTATTAAATAAATAAAGAAGAGCTTGTTTTTCTGTGTTTGGAAAAAGTACATCTCTATGATTTAATCCATTTTGATACACACTATTCAATTTCACAAGTAGAGGTGATGCAGGTTAGGAAAAACCATTTCTTTAAAGCGGCTTTTTCTTAGAGGATTTTTTTAAATATTGTTATTTAATCTCGCACGTCATTACATTTTTACATCCATTACCAGCTTGCTAGGTTTGTCCTAGCTTTATATGCCTTATAATCTAACTTAAGACTAGTATGCGCACAACATCCAGTCCCAGGCTGTCAATTTATCAACGTGAAAGGGTAAACCCACATTTAATCAATGTTAAATTTTCGGCCATGCCGGGAATCAAACAAAGGACCCTTATTTCAGTAAGCAGGCACACTACCTACTGAGCTGAAGTGTCGGACTAGTACAACATTACATGTTGAGTGTTATATTTTTTGCATGGCATTATGAACTTTTTTTTTCTCCAAGCTTTCAGCACTTGTATGCATGATTGTCAGGTTTTGATACTTTTAAAAAAAAATTGTTGTACTTTTTATGAAAACTCCAATTTGATTGCATTTTGTTGTTTGTTTATGACTGTTATTTTGCTTCATAATGTATGTTGCATGCTCTTTTGCATCAAGTAATTCAACTGTCTTATTTTGGTTTAAAAGTAATAAGAGGTTCAGTTAACGTCGGCATTTGATCCTTAATGTCGTAGATTTGTACTAAGGCATGTTAACATAATTGTTTTGCACCATAGCTTAGATTTCAAGATATACCTTTCCTGGTAGATAGATTTGATTTTCAAAGTGGCGAGATAGAATGTGGTTCTTAAGAAGTGTTATTCGTGGAGGAGATGTCTGGCTCGAGCCGTATTACCTACCTAAGTTAGGTGTTATCTGTGGGGTGAGACGGGCTCTTAAGACGTCTGGTTCTAGCCGTATTACCTACCTAAGTTAGGTGTTATCTGTGGGGTGAGACGGGCTCTTAAGACGTCTGGTTCTAGCTGTATTACCTACCTAAGTTAGGTGTTATCTGTGGGGTGAGACGGGCTCTTAAGACGTCTGGTTCTAGCTGTACTATCTACCTAGGTTAGGTGTTATCTGTGGGGTGAGATGGGCTCTTAAGACGTCTGGTTCTAGCTGTACTATCTACCTAAGTTAGGTGTTATCTGTGGGGTGAGACGGTCTCTTAAGACATCTGGTTCTAGCTGTATTACCTACCTAAGTTGGGTGTTACCTGTGGGGTAAGACGGGCTCTTAAGACGTCTGGTTCTAACTGTATTACCTACCTAAGTTGGGCTTTTAAAACGACTGGTTGGAGCTGTATTATATACGTAAGTATAATACAATTTAAATAAAATTAATGTCATCGACTCATTTGTAAATTATAGATTTTTCATAAATCTCTGGTTAGTAGTTTTGCCACTTATAATCAAAGCAAGATATATTGTTTAATCTTGGGAATGCATTTTTTGACCATCTGGAAGAGACTTTGGTTCAAATCTTAGCGAGGTCAAACACGGCTTCACGTATTAAATTAGCACTCCTGAGATCACAATTATTGTGATTTTACGCACGTCAATAAATGCAATGAACGTGTAAAGATAGTTAAGTCTGTGTGCCAATTAATGCACACATGTTGTTTCAAATGCTACTTTTTAGTGGTGTTCAAAGTACACGTTTTCGATTCAAAAATAAGTCAAATTTGATTTATGAAATACTTACAAGGCCCAATCATAACTTGAATATTTTTATAAAAATTGTTTTATTTTCGAAAAATATTTAATTTTGCTTATTTAAATAGCTATTTGGTCCAAAATGGATACATTTTGCTACCATTTAAACAGATAGTTTTATTACATATTTCTGTCATGTAGACATCGTTTACCTTGAAAGGTGGTCTTACCTTGAGTAACTACACTATGGCCGTATCTTATAACTGCGCCATAGTGGAACTTGTCAAGGTAGGTTTGTTACCCATCAAGCTAAATGTACTGTAAATGACAGAAAATAAAAAGAATAAATGTTTTTTTTTTTGACAAAGGTTTTTTATTACTATTATTATTATTATTATTATTATTATTAAGCACCGCGTCTTACTACCTGTTCAGGTTATACGCTTTAAGTACTAATTACGCTAATGAATTAGGAATTGGGAAGGTTGAATTAGAGGAAGTGAACCCACATTTGCGTGGAGGGAGAGTGGAAAACCATTTAGGAAAAACCACCCCCAGTTCACCCGACCGAGATTCGAACCTCGATCTCCCTGTCCTCGGCAGTCGAGCTCAACACGACTAGCGCGTTAGCCAACTACGCCAATGAGGTGTTTTTTTTTTTGCAAAGCTACCTAAATGTCAAAGTTGAAAATTTTTTTTCAAATCTAAGTTGAATTTAACAAAGTTTTCAGAGCTTAGCATGCCTCTACTACCCATACGCAAACAATAATGTGCAATTAAGTTTAAAACTCTTTGTTTCCATGTTTATGGTGGGTTGTTGTGTTCCCTGGCAATGTTTTTGTGGCCGCCACTGACCCGAGAGAGTGTATACTGTCGCTGTGTTGTAGGGCGCTAACAACGAGAAGGCGGAAGTTCTCATGAAGAATGCCGGAATGAAGACGTTGGAACTGGTTCACGATTATAACGCCGCGGCCAGGCTTGCTGTCGAGAAGGCTCAAGCATTTAAAAAAACAAGGCCCGGCGGCAGCAAGCTTTGTTAATCTGTGCTCCACAAAATATTTAATACATAACTATTGTATGGATGTATAATTTGAATATTTATTAATTTAAAATGTATACGCACAAAGGTTAAAAGTATCTTTAAATTATAATTTACTCATAAATTTGACATTTTTATATTTATTCACATTTATAAGATTATGTTCGTTACTGCCAAATTGCGCGCAAAATATTGTTTTAGCTTAGGCGGTGCGGCCCAGGAAAACATTCCACATTTGGCTCGAAGAAATTGTTCAACAGAGCGTTAAATATCAATACAATCTAGAGTTCAACACCATCTGTTATTTTGAAACGATAACTATGATCTCAACTAGTAAACAGGTTTACCACAACACTAATAATACAAGAAATAGCTTTGAATAAGGTATTGCACGGCAAATGAAACCACGACTTAAACTTTGACGAAGTAATTTTTATATTTAGAGAGGTAATTTTTTTGATGTTCAGAATTAAGTTTTCTATTGTTAGAAATAAAAAACACACAGGAAAATGATTTGTTTGACATTTGGCACGTTTTCCTGGGCTGCATCACATATCATGATTACATTTTTATGCTTTATTTACCAACAAATGCTATTAACTACTGGTATTATTCATAAACAGAAAAATTACTAGAGGTGTGCGAGTACTCGAAAATTAGAGTTTTAGGGGCTGCTCAAACTCAACTTTACGATTTTGACAAAACCCGAAAAATTTGACCACTCGGATTTTTTTTTTTTAATTCTTAGTTTAGTTGATTTGATTCCACAGTATTTCCTTTTGTCTAGTTTAAAAAAAATAATCATACACCCATATTAAATATATTTAAAAATCCGAATTTGTGTGATCGACATTTTTTTTTTGGTAAAAAAATAAATGTTTTTATTTAAACTCAAATCAATCTTGACTAAGTAAAAATCTCTTGCTCACTCACCTCTAAAAATTACACCTGTGACCTTTGGCTTAGTGTGCTAATGCCCCATCAGAGCTATCTAGGAACTGTCCCATGCAGAGTCTGTGATGGATGTGTGGAAACTATCTGCCATCATTGATACGACAGCCACCGGTGGGTCTGGGGGACTGCTTAAAGACGGATCCACACCGAGGGGCAGTGCGCTGGCCGTGTCGTATAATTACAATGCTCTAACTGTTATGGTCAACGTAGTTTTTTTTGACATTGAGTTTTTTCCACGATTACTTTCCAAATAATTTCTTTTTAAGATCATCATCGTGTTGTTTATGCTATAAATTATATACTTGCACCAAAATTATTAACTTTCATTCGGCCATAATTATATTTGTACACGACGGTTGTATTAGAATATTCTCCAGGCATTGTCAAACTGTAAATAAGAACCTCCGTGAAGGTTTGCATTTGCCGAAAGAAGCCGAACTAGGAGAAATGACACAGGGTCGACCATAGGGCGGCCGGAACTCAATTCACACTGACAGGGCTGGACCATGCTGGACCGTGACCTTGGGAGAACACTTTTGAAGCAATCGTAGACGACAAAGATGGAGCATGATTGGTGCACAATCGGCACCCGGAGGGAGCCCTCACAGTGTGAATCAAACAATGGTCTTACAAGGTTACTCATTTGGAAGAAGGTACAGGAAAGGTGGATAGAAACATATAAAAGGGGGACAAACACAATATGGCCTTTACAATGAAAAGAAGAACACAGTTCACACTTTACACTGCTGCCAATGGACAAAGAGGTAATGGATGTCTCTTAAAGAAAATTGATCGTCACCGCCCAATCCNGCGCGTTACACACTCCTCCCTGATGAGTTCCGATAGAATGAAACCTAGGTCGGGGGATTGGGCGGTGACGATCAATTTTCTTTAAGAGACATCCATTACCTCTTTGTCCATTGGCAGCAGTGTAAAGTGTGAACTGTGTTCTTCTTTTCATTGTAAAGGCCATATTGTGTTTGTCCCCCTTTTATATGTTTCTATCCACCTTTCCTGTACCTTCTTCCAAATATAATACAATTGCCTCATAAAGCGAAAAGAGGTTTTCCTTATAGAGTCACAAGGTTACTCATTTGGAATTGTTCGAAATTGCCTGTAGCACGACACGGCCGGTGCACAATTAGCGCACAGTGCTCTCTGTGCGAGTCCTTCTTCACACTGCAGTTAGTAGATACAGGGCTTTCAGGTTTGATTCCCCTACCAAGGAGTCGCTTTTCTTTCTACGAATATTATATTTGATGCGGCTAAATCCCGTAATCTAAATATCGTTTCCGTCATTTAAGCTTCCTTAGTTTTCTTCTATATAGGTATTGTAAAAAAATCTGATTATTTGCGCTACCTCATTTTATGTTTTCTAAACCTAAATTATCTTTTCACAAATTTTAATGATTGGTTCTTATATAAAATATTTCACAGTCAACTCTCGATAACTCTGATCTCGATATCTCACACTTCAGATAATTCGGATAAAATTTTCCAAAAATAAAATTTTCCAAAAATAAAATTTTATTTAGTAACACGCCAGCCGAATGCTGGCAGGTTAAAAGTGTTATAGAAGTATTGTGATGCAGCGGGCTGACGGAGATCTTGCAACACAGCGCTACTACCCCTCCCACCCCCGAACATACAGTACTGTATATAGATAATTCACAAGTACTATAGGCCTATTGTAATCTCACCCTTTCCCATCTCAGTAACTAACTGTGTCTTATCTGATATGTGTTGTTCACCTCGGAACATCAAAGTATAATATTACTTTAGATAAAGCATTAGTTTCCATTCCTTAGACAAAACTTTATTTCCCCTCGATAAGACAGACTTTTCATAACTCAGACCCCTTTAGTACGAGTTATCTAGAATTGACTGCATTTTTTAAAAAATGGGTGGCCAAACTTTAGTTATTTGATGTGTCACCAGAAATAAACACCTGTCGAAATAAAGTAAAAGGTGATAGAAAACACGAACATACATATTACACCACGCACGGCGGATTAGTGCACTTTAAAATACTACCCGAGATGATAAGATCTGAAAAATTACCAAATTATATTAACTTTATTTTATTTATTTCACATTCTAATTTCAAGCTTATCCCCCTCTCCTCCCCTTCCAAATCGTGTTGTATTAGAATATTTCTTGGTGAAACTCTTTAACTTGTCTAGTCAATAAGCATATTTCTAAGTTTTTACACTTTGGCATAGCTTTTAAGATAAGTCCATGGTGTAACTCATCACGGTAAGACTGTTATTTTTCAGGGTAAACCAAGTTTTTAATATTATTTATATTTCTTTTAGGTTAAGATAAAACTTATATCTGGTAAATTGAACCATTGGTCTTGGTATTCTCTCATTCGCTGACAGAAATACTTTGAGATGGCTCTAAAAGTTGCAATTAAAGTTGTCGCGGTACATAAACTTTGCCTCTTGCTTGTCTGCCTGCTATATCATCTACGATACACTTAGTTGTTAGTAATTGTGCGGGTTTTTAAAAAACAAAAAAACACTTGTATCAAAATTATCTAGTTACCAAAACATGCATTGTGCAAAATTTATTATTTAAAAAGTACTTTTTATCTTATTTTGAGATAGTCTTTTTCTTTTAATTTCGAATTTGGCTTTTTTTTTCACAATTCAAAACATAAAAAAAAGTACCATATTTATTTAACTCTTGAATACATTTTATCACATGAATGAAAACTGAAAGTTTTTCTTAATAATATTTTAACACGTGTAAAAAAAAAGTCAAATAAACTACAAACTAAATCAAATATATTTAAGTATATAGCTTTGTTATTATATACTCGCCTTTATAATTATTCCATAATGTTTTAGATAAAAGTTTTTTGAGTTTATTTTTTTCAGTTTTTATGACAATTTTTTTGGCTAAAATTAATAAACTATAGCTCCAGTAAGTACGTCCAGTTTAATTTTCTACGCGGGGTGATATCAACGGTTGTTAAATATCTGTCAAGAGCATCGTAACATTTGAAAAGGTTTATTTTTCTCTTCATCTAAAATAATTCCCGATCAAATTACACCGTGCTCATGACAAGATATTTAACAACTTATTCCATGTGTAGAATATTACATTAAATGTTTCTACTGAAGCAATATTTGATTTATTTTGTAGTAAAAACTAAAAATATATTATTGTTCCCTTCCCTTCCATTTTAAGAAGGTTTTCACAAAGTATTTCCGTTCCCTACACATTTCAATAAGTTGATATTGAAATAAAAAGTTTATTTAAAAACTTATATATTTTTGTATTTAACTTTATGAAATAATAAAATGTATTATAATATCAACAAAAAAAAATCATTTTATTTTCACATTTCCAATAATGATTTTTCCTTCAATATTAAATTATAAAAGTGTGAGGAGGATAATTAGGGCAACTGATATTTATTTTATTTTTATTATAAAACTGAGAAGAAACAAAATAAAGGGATTTTTTTTTCCTGTCTGTCTGAAGCAAAAAAAGAAGAAGAAGCCACGGGTACTGCTGCTGGTATTCAAATATAAACTAACATTATGTAATGCTTGTGGACCTAGATAAAGTTAACTACTCAAAACATACACAAATAAAACAACACTATATTTATTAAAATATATCATTATTTATTTGCCAGGTAGAACTCTACCTATAAATATCAATTCCCGCACATCAATTATGTTCCCTAAGGACACTTTGTATTTCGCGGCGTACTTCAAGGGGTACACTATCTCTGCAGCCTGATCTTGAGCCGCTCCTTTTTTCCCCGTCAACGCGCTCTGCTTCCTTTTCTTCCGAGACTTGTTAACGTCAGGAACTAGATTACCTCTTTCTGTCGTTTGTTTCTTACCTTTTGCCTCACTTGTCGGTTGAAGACCCCCCCGCCCGTCGACGTTCACTTGTTTAGTTCTCGTGTTCTCTCTTGGGGGTAGTTCCTCGGTCTCTCCATTCATCTTATCCCCGATGAAGCTCACGCTCTCCGCAGGGGGGGTGAACCTAACTTTGAAGGTGACCACCTCACTCGGAGGTACTACCAACACCGCCTCGCTCACCGAGTCTGACGTCCCGACCGCGATGCTGAAGATATCGGCGCCCTCCTTCTTTATGTCTCTGAAATGTTTCTCGAAGCTTCTCTCGTCCTCTGGTGACAACACTGACGACATCTTGGGGGGTTTCTTCTCTTTCTTCGGTTTCCCCTTGGCTTGCGGTTCTGGGGTAGGCGGAGGTGTCGGGGGTTTGTCCAAGGCGTCTCTCGTGAAGACCTCCCTTATTTGTAAGGGCAGTGGGGCAGAGCATGTGTTTTTGATCTGTGCAACATAATAACATACTGACACACACGTATTTGTAAATATTCTGGTAGTTGGGACTTAAAGAGCTCATCTCACCCCCTTCCGATCAACCCTGAATAACTCTAGGGGTCACTCATAATAGACTTGACTTCCGATGGCAGGGAGATTGGGGTTCAAATCTTCGTCGGGTGTACTGAGGAGTGGTTTTCCCTCAAATTGTTTTCCACTCTCATGCCACAAAAATGTAAGTACATTTCCTCTAAATTTCAACCTTCCTCATCCCTAACACATTATTGTAATTAGTACATATGAGTATAACCCTTAAGGGTGGTAGGACGTGATGCGGGAATCTGGATTCTTAAAAAAAACAACGTAAACACAATGAAATTGAAAACATAATTATTTTATGGTTAAAAATCTATCGCAATGTTCCCAATTTGGCTATTGTAGTCTGAAGAGAGCAGGAAATGACACTTCAAAGGTTTCCTGGTTCGAGCGTAATCTCGTCAGCAAATATCCCGGCTAATCGGCCATGGGACGGGCATTCCTGACAATAAACCGAACATGATGTGAAAGTAAGAAAGAATTGCAATTTTTTACTTTTAATTTGATAAAAAAAAAGTTTTGTTTTTAAAAAACCCGCCTCGGTGGCGTAGTTGGCTAACGCGCTTGTCGTGTTGAGCTTGACTGCTGAGGACGGGGAGATCGAGGTTTGAATCTCGGTCGGGTGAACTGGGGGTGGTTATTCTTAAATGTTTTTCCACTTTCTCTCCACGCAAATGCGGGTTCACTTCCTCTAATTAAACCTTCCCGATTCCTAGTTCATTAGAGTAATTAGTACTTAAAGCGTATAACCCGAACGGGTAGTAAGACGCGGTGCTAAATATATATTATTGTTTTTAAAAATATTTAAACTCGATGTTGGTAATTGTCGGTGTCATACCTCGAGCGTAAGGTCTACTGTTCGGCCGGTGCGCCCCTCGAACCTGTACAGCAGGAAGTCTGGGGTGAACTGGTAGTCGGGGGTGACTCCAGAGCCGCTCATCATTAGGGGAAGAATAGTCCGAGCCCCGTGGAGCTCAAACATTTCATGCTAGAAACACACAGAACAGATGACTAACAGCAGCGCACAAACCAGGTGTACTTCACTCTGACTTAGAAGGTAAGGCTACAAACCCCCACTTGGGGTAGTTTTTTCATTTTTCAAAGTGTTGTTTTTTACCATCCCTCATACAAATGCTCGCTAGTTGAATTTTAATACACGTGCGTTTCAGTCGTCAACTAATATAAGAAAGCATCACTCTCGCACTAAACTAGAGGGGCGGTGGCAGAGAGATCGGGGTTCGAATTTTGGTCAGGTAAAACATAGATGGTTTTCCACTCACGCAAATGCAGATACACTTCCTCTAAATTCAATCTTCGCTGTCCTGTAGTGTAACTGGTATATATTAACGTGGCGCTGACACCTTAACTCGGTCGGTAGCGTGTCCTCATACTGAGCTAAGAATCCAGCGTTTTAATTCTCGGTATAGCGGAAAAATGTATCACTGGCGGGAAGTGGGTTCCCTCGCATTCACAGTGAAGAATTAACAGGCTGCCGGGGGGCCGGGTGTTTTGTCTGTTCTATATTTACGTTTGTTTATAAGTCGTGTGCCGATATAATCAGCCGGTTCAGAAAGTGTATGTTAAATACATATGTATATAAATATTTAAAAAACAATAACTCCAAGGCGTCAGCTCGCAAGTAAGCTATACCGACCGAGTGGCCGCCGTCTGTTGGCGAATATATTATCAACATTAGCGGATAGAGGGTGTCATGTGGTGAACACAACAAACCCTCAGTTTTCTAGACCAGGGCTGCTACTGCTTTATTCAAGTAGCTCCTCATTTGTCCTCACAAGATTGAGTGACTCTGTTACAGACACACTGCTAAATATATAGTGCAATAGTTCAACTGCTTGGTGAAACAAACAGAAAAATGTTGATATTAAATTTTAAAAAAAACTAACAAACAAATGTGGAGTATTAATACAATACCATGGAAACCATATTTTCTAACTATAAAAGAGTAAAATTCTAGAAATAATGAAACTTTGTAAAGGAGATAATCTGTTAAAAATATGAACACGAGACGCTTGACTATGAGCGGTAAAAACACATCCGCGCCCGCTTTTGGTAGCTCTGCTCGACGGTTCCCCGCCCGCGGGTACCACCCGGAGCTGAACTCGACCGGGTGCCTGCAAGGCGCCCCCTGGATCAGTCCTGCCAGCTACAGTCCGGAGAAACGCGGGAGGAATATCCCCGCACACGACTTCAAGAGAGAGTTGGAGATGCAGGAGTTCTCTAGAAATCTAGGTTTGAAACAACAGCTCTCTAGGACGTGTTTATTGGTGTAACAGGAAGCCAGGGAATGTAGCCTAGATGTACAATATTATTATTATTATTATTATTATTATTATTATTATTAGCACCGCGTCTTACTACCCGTTCGGGTTATACGCACTTACGCTCATGTGTAATGGTAGGGTGATTGTGAGATGAAATGGAGGACCTACAGTTTAACGTGGGATCCGAACCACGGCGGAGGCCTGGCATTCCCCACAGATGTCTTGTCAGAGGTGAAGGAAGGGTTTGGTAATCAGATAAATCTTTGCCGGGACCGAGGATTGAACCCCGGACCCCGAGCACAGAAGTCTGACACCTTACCCCTAGACCACCAGGTCACCTGTGCAATATTGTCTCGAAGGTTCGAAGTTTTTATATTATCGGCAGTCGAGTGTATTGCGAGAGATGCCTTTGATCAGAGGTCTCCAATCGTGGCCCCCGCTGGCCCATGAGAACATCTATGACAGGCTTAGCCAGCTGGCATTGGAAAATATACGGCTCGAATGACACAATGACCCGACCAGGCTGGAAACACTAACGGAGGTTTCTTACCTGTAACTGATGTGTAGCATTTCACCCCGACCCCCCTTCCCTCCGCAGGTTATAAAGTGCCACACGTCTTGGCGCAGAGACAGTTCGACAAAGGGAGTGTGGGTCCGGCCAACTACGACCTCAGCTCGGGGAAGTCACGCGTGTGTTCCGGTAGCGTTCTGACTAATGTGGGGTTCACCACGGCCCTCAGATTCCCCCGGGAAACCAAACACAGTCCACCCGGACCAGGTAAGGGGCAAACGGCCCTCTCATTTTTATCACTCGAGGATGAACGATTTTAAAAAAAAATATTATTAAAGATATTTAATGTGCACTTTGTGAACCGACTGATTATATCAAGACTCGACTTACAAACTCGCTTGAATCTAAAACAAACACAAACACCAAGGGGGATTGGGTGTTAGCACTCAATTTTCTTCAAGAGGCAGCCATTACCTTTTTGTCCAGTGGCAGCAATGTAAAGTGTGACCTGTGTTATTTTCATTGTTATAACTGTCATCAACGGCATGTTAGTATAAACATCGTGACCTGGTGGTCTAGGGGGTAAGGTGTCGGACTTCTGTTCTGGGGGTCCGGGGTTAAATCCTTGGTCACGGCACAGATTTATCCGATTACCAAACCCTTACTTCACCTCTGACAAGACATCTTGTGAATGTGGGGAATGCCAGGCCTCCACCGTGGTTCGGATTCCACGTTAAACTGTAGGTCCTCCATTTCATCTCACATTCACCCTACCATTACACATTAGCGTAAGTGTGTATAGCCCGAACGGGTAGTAAGACGTGGTGCTAATAATAATAATAATAATAATAATAATAATAATNCCACCGTGGTTCGGATTCCACGTTAAACTGTAGGTCCTCCATTTCATCTCACATTCACCCTACCATTACACATTAGCGTAAGTGTGTATAGCCCGAACGGGTAGTAAGACGTGGTGCTAATAATAATAATAATAATAATAATAATAATAATAATAACTAAGTTTGATTCCATAACATATTTTTAACGCTACAAAAACTTATAAGGGAAAATAGAATAAGTTGTGTGAACGTTTAAACACTTTCAAAATGCTCATAACAAACAATGCGAGATATTTCCCCCATAAAGGTCGCGACATGAGAGACCATAGATTTTAAATAGAATGTCCGTGTGGGAAGCCTCTCGGTCACTTGCAAGCATGTGGGTGAGTGACGGGGGAGTGTTCCCGGGACAGGTTTCTATGGCAAGGGCCACATCCCGGAGACGAGGTCTCGCGAGGCTGCCGGTCGTAAGGGCACGGACGTGATGCCGTTCGAGTGGGATGGCTTCGTGGAACGCCGGCTGTTCAAGGTCCCTTCTTGGAGTCTTCCTGTCACAGTGTACCGCTTGACTGACCCAGACACGGTGGCGGAGAAAGTCAAGAAGAGGGTGTCGCAGAGAGGACCCTACGATGTGTTCACGGGTGAGTCAGTGAGGTTGATAAATTAATGGTACAAGTACTGGTTGCCATGTTTGTCACTCACCATTTTCGGGATAAACCGCTTCCAAGCATCATAATAGAAATTCATAAGTTGAAATAAAAGTTTCAAAAAACTTAACTTCCAAAAGTGTAATCTGAAATTTTCTCAAAACCTTAAAATGTCAAAATACCTTTAGGATCCGAAGATTCTAAAGACCCATCCTATATATTTTCGATACTTCATACCCGGCCTGCGGTGGGCTCTAAACCGCAGGTCCCCGGGACGAGTCCACCATCAAGAACCACTTTGCGCCGCCCTCGTTCAAAGGCGCCAAGACATGGCTGCGTTCGTTGCCGTCGGAAATGGACCGATTGAAGCACCCCAGCAAGAAGAGGTCAGGTTGCTGGTCCAAGGGGTCCCGATTCGATTACCTTCCTAGCTCGCGTGTGATGATATCCTGCTTGGCGCTGTGGCCTAGGAAAGCCAATGAACCAGGGCCTGGCGCGTATGCGTCTCATTTCCCAGACTTCAAGGTAGAGAACTTGGTTGCTCATTTTCATCAATACAAAAAAAAAACACCATGAGCTGAAATGATTTATTTGGAATTTTAATTGAGGGAAACACAGGAGTTTATTTTTCTCAAATTGAAACTCTCTAATCACACACATACTTAGAAATTTGAGAGAAATTGACTATTCACCTGGTGTACGAATAAACAAATCTTCAACATCAACTGTTTCCAGTTTGCGGCCGGATCAGTTTAAGAAAATGCTTCGTCTTTCCTTCCACCATTTTCCCTCCTTTCCTTTATTAGTGTCCATTCTTATCTTCTCACTTCGACACACTTTCTGTTATCTGCTCCTTCCATCTCTTTCTTGGGCTCCTTTGCAGTATTTCCTCTACATACTTCATCAATCTCTCTCGTATTTCCTCCATTTCCATCTTCATTACATGACCATACCATTTCATTGTTGTTTCTTCAACTATGTCATGTACTTCAACTCTTTCCTAAATAACTTCCCTCCTAATCCATTTTCCCCCCCTGACGGCAATCACACTCCTTAAAAACTTTATTCCCATGGTCTCCACCTTCTTACTCTCTCAAAGAGATAGATATTATTATTATTATTATTATTACTATTATTATTTAGCAACGCGTCTTACTACCTGTTCGGGTTATAAGCTTTAAGTACTAATTACGCTAGTTGATTGGAAATTGGGAAGGTTGAATTAGAGCAGGTGAACCCGCATTTGCGTGGAGGGAGAGTGTAAAACCATTTAGGGAAAAACCACTCCCAGTTCACCCGACCGAGATTCGAACCTCGATCTCCCCGTCCTCAGTAGTCGAGCTCAACACGACTAGCGCGTTAGCCAACTACGCCATCGAGGCGGGTAAAGAGATAAATAAACTTGTCAAATTAACTAAACGTGGATTGGGCATTTCCACTTTGAGGTAAAGAGCGAGAAGCCGCATCCGTTCGGCTCGTCGGAGAAAAACGTCCGGCCAATGAAGAGACATGTGATCCATCCAGGACCGGGCCGGTACAACCCAGAGAAACCTGCTCCCGCGCGCACCTACGCGCACTTGTTTGTGGCAGGTAGCCGCAACTCCTAATCTTACTAACCAAACCTCCTGGACGACCGAGAAGGAAGGAGGTTGGTCTCTTTTGCCGCAGCACGTTAGCGACGGTGTCTGTAGTTTAATATTAAGGTTCCTCACTCATTATTGTATTATATTGGTTCAAATCTAATTGGAGAATAAGAAATGTGATTATTTTTTAAAATCTTTTATGTCTTAAAAATGACCAGCTTTCAGTGTTTACTTTGCCATGTTGAACATTATCTTTCACCATCTTAAACAACCCAAGATTAAAATAAATAAAAAATAAGCCTTTCTCTAAAATAAAATACAATTTTTTTTTCCTATAACAAATAAAGTATACTAGTTTTTTAAACCATGGTCGAATAATAAAATAAAGTTAGGCTTTTTTAAAAAAAGGAAGAGTAAAATTTTTATAGAACCTAATAAAAAACTTAAAAAAGTTTAATATTTTGATTTATTGTTATTATTATTAGCACCGCGTCATACTACCCGTTCGGGTTATACGCACTTATGCTAATGTGTAATGGTAGGGTGATTGTGAGATGA
>CABEEJ010004173.1:22607-55688 GCA_901482245.1 Timema douglasi
GTAGAGATGAGGAAGGTAGAATAGTACCGTGCTCCACGTCTTACTACCTGTCCGGGATATCCACATATTTACACTAATGGAGTAGAGATGAGGAAGGTAGAATAGTACCGTGCTCCACGTCTTACTACCCGTCCGGGATTTCCACATATTTACACTAATGTGGTAGAGATGAGGAAGGTAGAATAGTACCGTGCTCCACACCTTACTACCCGTCCGGGATATACACATATTTACACTAATGGAGTAGAGATGAGGAAGGTAGAATAGTACCGTGCTCCACGTCTTACTACCCGTCCGGAATATCCACATATTTACACTAATGGGGTAGTGATGAAGGTATAATTTAGAGTAAATGTGCCCGCATTGGACTGTAGAACCCTCCTCGGTGGCGTAGTTGGCGAACGCGCGTGTCGTGTTGAGCTGCTTGACTGCTGAGGACGGGGAGATCGAGGTTCGAATCTCGGTCGGGTGAACTGGGGGTGGTTTTTCCTAAATGGTTTTCCACTCTCCCTCCACGCAAATTCGAGTTCACTTCCTCTAATTCAGCCTTCCCAATTCCTAATCTATTAGAGTAATTAGTACGTAAAGCGTATAACCCGAACGGGTAGTAAGACGCGGTGCTAAATATTATTATTATATTGACTGTAGAGATAGTGAGAAACTATTTAGGGAAAACCACCCTCAGTACTGACCGGGATCGAACCACGATCTCCTAGTCATCGGCAGTCTAGTCTATTATGAGAGTGGCGGCGCCTTAGACCATGTGGCCACCGAAGTGGGCTTCCTATAGTGGGTATAGCGGCATGTGAACATAAACTTTGAAGGTTTCTGTTCAGATTTCAACATGCTCACGACATGTATAAATCAACTACTGAGATTTATATTGCCAGGAAATAAACATATTTACTGAAGAAATGTTTTATTCGCTTTGACAAACAGCAGAAATATGGGCCTTAACTCGCGTTCTCTTTCAACGCACCTTAACACTTCCATGTCAAACATTAAATGAATCCATCGTAAGTAAAGCAATAAAGGGCAGTTAATTATCCACGCTACCTGTTGGCTGGAACCGGGTCCGGAGAAGACGCCCGCGGACGACTGGATGGGTGACCCTCGTACTGGTAGCGGCCCGATCCCACGGGCCGTCGGCGACAAGAGCGTTAACAGCAGCACGAGTCCAAGCATCTCTCTTCCTCGCCGGACCTCCCACCAACAAACTAAACTCTCCAAAACTCTCCTCGCGGTGAATCAAGTGTTCACGTCACATTTGGCCCAATCGGATTCTCCTTTTCTTCCCCTCCCGGCTCGAGGGCAAAGTTCAGTTTGTCGTGTCGGCAGCTGCTCCTAAAGAAAGATCCGTCGGCATATAGTAGCCTTAGCCGTCCATTCAACTGAGGGAAAGAGAGAGCGCCGGTGTCTTTCTTGTGTTACGATCCTACCAGCACTTTGCAGTCAGCACACTCTTGCGGTAGGGATGGCTGCTTGATCTTGGCTTTTGATAGGTCATGGATGGGAGGCGGAAAGATAGTTTAAATGGCGTTTTAATAGGTCTGAGCTTTGTTAAGACAGCTTCCTTATTTATAAATCAATTTTCAAACAGGTAGAGTTGGTGGCGTGTCATTCTAATGATCAAAGGTGCTAGGTTTGAGTCCCAGTGAGTACTGAAAATGTATCACTATAATATTGATATTATTCCCTTTCATGATGTGGTAAATTGATGGGTGTTCTGGTTTTTATGATTGGCTTTGATTTAATATTTAACTAATATGGAAATAATATGATAATAGTTTCTACAAGTCTTAAAATAATATACTTGAATTAATTAATTAATAAATAATGAATATACTGTCTTCCTCACCTGAATAAAAGTGATATAATTTATAACAAATCAACTGATTCTTGCAAAGCAAAATATCTGTCAGTGTATGACCCAAATGGGTAGTAAGACGCAGTGTTAAAAAATATACATATATCAGGCTTTTGCCGAGTCCCATACTTTCTCACCACATCAGTATTTTTGTTGTTGTTGCATATGTTTGGGCTGGATTTAGCACAGTGCTGATGTTGGATTTAGATGGCGCCCCATTTTGGAGCTGATGCCTGCTCGTTGGGCAGGTGCTGGTATGCTTGAAATAGCTAAGGCAATCAAATCCTCACAGTGTATTTCTATATTGATGGACTCCGGACAACAAACGTGCAGGCTGGCCACTTGTGCAAACAGCTGAATCCTTGTGCTGCCATCTCTGTCGAGATTAAGGAGGATGACAATTCCCTGGTCCAATGCCTAATGAAGGTTTAGCAGCACGTACCTGGTCTTGGCCAGTCTGGACACCTCCATAAGCTCCGCACAGAGCATCTTACTCCATAACGCTGGCCGCTATGCATGGGATGGCCAACTCCTCTCAGCTCCTCCTCACTACTTACTATATGATGGATCATTTAGGTATCAGTTAAAGCAGTGTTAGTCCACCACATTTTAGAGTATGATTCTTGGTACAGGTGTTTGCTCCCTACCAATGGGTACCAAGTGTTCTGAAATATTGGCATCACTGGGTGGTTTACCTATTTGATTTCAGAAATAGGGAGGTTTTAGCTGGTGGGGAGCAGTTATGCAAGGTTGGTGTAAATAGCTGTTTCATTCTACTTTTGTGAGACAATATTAGCTGTTGGTTTGGGCTATCCACGCCAATGTGAATCATCAAAAATAGCCATTCATCATTTGCTTCTTATGCGTCAATAATATGCCCACTATTAATATTTCGGCGAGATATCGCACTTTAAAACACTCGAAGGCCACCCACCCGCCAGAGAATCTTCCCCCACCACGTCACCACTTCTCCGCTCGCACCCCTGAGCGCCCAAAGCAACAAACACGCCGTTTTCAGACGCGTTTTTTTAGGTATTAAATCGGACCCTGCTTACATTTCATTATATGGGGGTTGTAGATAAACTCTTCGCGGCAAAATAGCGCTTTGAAAAATCACTCTATGACAATTATCGGCCGCTTCCAAGCTATTTTTCGGGGACACCTGTTTTTACATACTCACAATTTCTGCAAAAAGTTATTATTACTTTTGCACAAAATTTTTATTGTAGGTAGGCACCAACAAGAGTTACAATTTAAGCCCAGAAACAAGTTCCTGCAACAAACAACTCCAGTAATTAAATGTCAAAAAAAGGCAATTTTTCACGATTTTTATTTTTTATTGATAAAAAGTTGTGAACCGATTTCAATCAACCTGGGCTAATTTTTTTTGTCTTTTTAAGCACTATCACAGGTTATTTTTTATTTTCCGAAAAAAAAAATCACAACTTAAAAGTGAAAATACCAGTTTTCAGCACTTTTATGCTTTTTTTATAATGTAAAAGCTACAAGCTGATTTAGTCCAAAGTATATACATTCAAGTTCTACGATTTTTCTCCTAATTATCATGCTGAGAAAGTGTATGGTTAATTTATTTTATGAAATTAATGTTTTTCTGCTATCTTACCTGGAATATACTGTGCATAGCCTGTGCTGTTAGAACTATTCAACAAATTGATATAAACACATAGGAATATGCGAGAATCACTATTTTCAATTTTATTAAAGAGTATATTAATTTATCGGAGACAAGACATCTTTTTTTTTACTGAAATTAACAGTTTCTTTTACACCCTTAGTATAAAAAACCCTTCTGTGTGTGCACACTAAATAAAGATTCTGATAACGTTAACTTTTTTATATAATCAAACTTCAACACAATGTTGCCCTTGCAACTTGTGTATTAAATTTAGTTTTTATTTTATCAAACTGTAACAACAATAGCCCTAATGACCTCATTTTGTGACAGCCCTCAAAACTCCAATAATAATAATAATAATAATAATAATAATAATAATTATTATTATTATTATTATGTAACCATATATCTCCATTAGTTTGAGATTGGTGAACAAATTATTCTATCCTACGTAATACAAGAAGGGGTCGCTCCAATGAATTTCATGGACATAAATAGCCATACAGATTTAATTTTGTTGTTTTGTGTCTTACCACCTGTCTAGAATGTGAAAAGTGGTACAATTTAGAGGAAGTATCTTCACATTTGTGTGAAGGAGATGTTAAAACAACCTCTGCACCCCTCCTATTTTTAAAGTGCATCAGCTGCTCATGTGTCTGAGAATGAGAACTACAACCATAGAGCTTATTTAATACAATTACAAATGTCCATAGTTCTCTGGTAATCTTCCAACATAACATAAATGAAGAAATAAAATAGGATTTATTGCCTTGTGTAGGAATGATGTGCCTCGAGTAAAAAACTGAACTCTGGCTACCATCACGGTCTGTTGAGACTGTCCAGATGCGCCTTTCTTTGATAAGTTACATAGACTATATCAGCTTACTAGAAGATAAAAAAAAAATCTTTTCCTCCAGAGAACAAACACAAGACCCCACTTCACTTCAATGGGTGGTTACATATTCTAAGGTGTCACTCATGTGTTAGACTGGCCTGCTGATGACAAGGAGATTGGGGCTAGAATCTCATTAGGGTGTACTTAGGGTAATCTATCCTAACAGGTTTCTCAATCTCCCTCTGTGTAAATGTGGGCACACTTTATCATAGTTTCCACCTTCTTCATCTCTTTTCAGTTAGTGTAACAAATTTATGCCTAAAACACAAATGGGTACAAAGTTGTGTAAGGGGGAAGCACACTTATTTGAATATGAAATGAAATGTCTGATTTGGAACAAAATTAAATTTTTTAATCATTCTTTTTGTACACTGTCTACCTTGAATGGTAGCAGCCTTACCTTGATGAATTACAGAACCACGCATGGTAGCCTTGCTACCTTTCGGGGTAAATGAAGCATACAAAGCTTAAACTTGATGAACCTATATACGGTGCTTATGTATTATAAGCATCTAAATACTGCACTGTAAAGTATTGCATGTTGTATAACCAGGCCCAGATTTGAAGGAAAAATGACAGAGACTAACGCAATATTTATGAATTTATTATTTAAAAAAAAAATCTAAACTCTTAACAAAATTTTCTGGCAAAATAACTAAAATCAAACTATAAATATATATTTTTTAAATCTAATTTATTGTGATGACATTAGTCCCTTATTTAAATAATATATTTAACATTAAGCTTTTAATGGTTATTCTTTTTAAATACATAATTATAATGTTGAACTCTAGGGAGGGGAAACATACTTGTTTAATGTTGGGGCCTCCAATTTCTTACAGCTCATGGGCCTAGAACAGCTCTAAATCTGGCCCTCTGTATAATTGTAACTAGTAAATCGATAATTACTGCATTGTACTCAAAGTTGTACACAACTAAAATTGAATGTGTAGACTAGTTCTACTCTACTGAATATTTAATAAATCTACCCACATGACCAAAATAAAGAAAATACATCACTTCATTAAATTTAATTTACTATAAAGTATTAAACATTCTCTACTCATGAAAGATTAAAAATGTGCTATGTGTGGAAAAAGTTGTTTTATAATTATTTTTTTTAAAAGTTTGGTTTAAAGACATTAACTTTTTTTTTTTAAATATTCTTTGTAATTCCAGATTATTTTTTTTTCTATCAGGGTAAGATGAAACCAGTCACGCAGCACACAATACTCTTCACTATTGCATTTCTAGCATCTGTACTGTAAGATATACGGAATGATGTTGGCAATATTTGCTAATTATTTAGATATTTGGTTGCATAAATATGCGTCTCCGAAAGTGTCTGTTATTGAGAAAGTCAGTTAATGAGAAGGTGACCTGATGGTCTATGGGTAAGGTATTTTTTGACTTCTGTGCTGGGAGTCCGGGGTTCAATCCCCGGTCCTGGCACAGATTTATCTGATTGCCAAACCCTTCCTTCACCTCTGACAAGACGTGTATTAATCACAACTTGTGAATGTGGGGAATGCCAGGCTTCTACCGTGGTTCGGATCCCATGTTAAACTGTAGGTCCTCCATTTCCTCTCACAATCACCCTACCATTACATATTATCGTAAGTGCGTATAACCCGAACGGGTAGTAAGACACGGTGCTGCTGCTAATAATAATAATAATAATAATAATAATAATAAATTGATGGGAAAAGGTTTGGTTGTAAGAGTACATGTTATTTTTTGGTAAAATTTAAACTCAACAGTTATAAAGAGTGATTCGCTGTTGATAGGTTTCTGTTAATATAAATTTTACTGTATTAGATAATTTACAACTATGACAAAGTCATAATATGGTGGTGTTAACAATAAACACTGTGCAGGGGTGTGAGAACACCTTGTCTTATTGAGTCATCTGAATTTTCCTGAACTTCTTTGAAAATGAAATCACTTTTATGTCATCAACACTTTCGAACAAATAGTTAACAATTTTATTCCCACCTAAAATATTCCTTATTTGCGACGCCATTACAGACCAGCTTGTTCAAACAGTTGTTTCATGGGTATTGAAATCTTTTATTTTTACTGAAAAAACCTTCAATCTTAGTGAATAGTGTATAAAATTATGAAAATAAAGAGAAGGTAATAAAGTACAGCTTTTATTTACAATCATGTAATCTGGATTAATTTTTGAAGAACAATCTAATAATTAAATAGGATCAACATTTCAAATACCCTAACAGATTCTTTTTTTTTTGGTACACCTAAGTGGTATATGAGAACAAAGGATATTTCTTGGATGTAAACAATTTAACGGATTAGATAAAAAGAGTAGAATATTTTTGCTAGTATCTGTAAAATTATACTTGAGAAATACAGACCCTCTGCCCCATTTTTTCTACAACCCCCCTCCCCTCCACCCACCCACACACACACACACACACACACATTGTCAAACCTTGTTGTCAACTTTCTAGGCGAATATTTAGAAAGAAAAAATTCAACAGGCTTTGAACACTTAAAGCACCCTTCGTTTATTCTGAAAGGTAGTAAGCTTACCTTGCATAGTTTCACTATGGCACAGCTTATAATATGACCAAAGTGTAAAACGTGAAGGTAAGACTGCTACCTTTCAGGGTGAAACGAATGTAATTAATTTTCAATAAATTTATCTCTAAATATATTAATGCATTTAACCTGATCTAATCAAGTTATAAAATTTCACCATCTTGTCAGTAAATAATTTATTTGAAAATTATATATTTGTGGTATATAAACAGGATGCCCACCAGGTAATGTAAAACCATTAAGTGAAATTTCATTCATGATTTAAGATTGCTGATAGTGAACATTATGAGGAAGTTTAATATTCTAGTAAGAATAATGTTTTCAATACATTTTTCACATTCCCAAATATGTTCACAAATTCCCCAATTATGAAATTATTGATAAAATATGAATATTAGATCAATATAATTGTTTGGCATTTGTAACGATGATCTCATTATAATAGAATATATATTCTAATCTTTGGTTATTCTTTTAACTGATTCATGAATAGTGGTGTAAATGAATAGGTAAAAGGTAATGAAAATATAATTAAAAATTCATGAGCACTAGTTTCTTTGAACATGATTTAAATTAAAAAAATACTCCCTAGATACCACATACATACAAATACATTTCTTGATCAATAATTCCTAAGCCATTTTACTCTGCCATTCCTAATTTAAGTATTTTTAATCAATTTTAACACATAACTTATAAAAATGTTCATGTTGATTTTTAAATGAAAAATTGACAAATTTTAACAACTACACATAAACTCTTGAGTTTTTAGTTTAGTGAGTAATTAAAATGGTGTGTTAACAGGCAGAGTTAGTGAACCTTCGTACAGACTTGTTAGAGGCTCGTACCCAATATGATGGTATAAAAGAAGAACTGCATGCTGTCTTACTAAAGCACCATGGGACAACACCCAAACATGTTTCTGAGGTTAAAATGGGTTATGATGTCCAACCTGATTTGGAATTTGAGACGGAGCAGTCTTCACCCAACCTTCCTGATAAAGGTACATATGGAATTATTACATTGCTATTAATATAATTTAATGTTTTAATGGGACACTTTCCATTGTTTGATTTTGAAATGTGTAACTTATACAATACAATAAATAATTCACAACTGTGGACATATAAACTAAGGTGTCAAATGTTCCAGTCTGATGTTTCAGTGGTGGGAAGGTAGGTCTAAGGGTTCGAAACCTGGTCATGTGTACCAGGGTTGCCACTCACAAGAAAACACAGAATTTCTTGTGTCTAAATAAACAAGGAACACACAAATACATAAATAATCGTAAAAAAGAGGGGAAACCTGGAATAGTAAGGGTATTTAAAAACTGAGAAAAAGTTTGCCATTATATCAAAAGAAGAGAAACTTTTAAATTATAATTAGCTAACTCTGCTTCAAGATTGTAAATGGCAATTGAGGAAACCATATATGAGACTGACACTTGTCAACATACTCATCACTACAGGTCACAGATAATTAATATTAGCTCAACAACTATGTTGGCCATTGACAGTCCTTCTATACTTAGTAGTGTACACTTATATAAACGGGTAATACATATTTGTGAAGGGGTGGGTGGGGATAATTGTCTGGAAAACTTGGAAAAATGAGGGAGTTCGATAAGTCAATTCCTGTGGCCATCCTGTAAATGTAAATTCGCCAAGTTTAACTGTCAAATTATATTGGACGGAATTGCATTACCCAATAGCACTTTGTCATGATCTAAATTACTTTAACCTCATCATAGAGTGATTCCATTTTAGAATGTGTGTTTGTAACCAAACAAAATATAATATTAAATTGCAATCTAAATAAAATTATGTTAGCAATATGCTTTATATTCATATGCATTGGTCTTGAAAAAAATATATTGGCTCTGAAAAACTTGTAAAAGTGTGAGCATTTTAAAATATAATTTGGCTGAACAACCTGTAAAGTATCACACTATCCCTTCCTTACATCATTGAGGCATTTTTACTTGGAATTTGTGGTAACGATTTGGAGCATAACAGTATCTTCTTCTAGCAGTTATTGTTAAAAATTATCATCTACCTAAGATGTTTGAAAAAAATGTTAACTTGGAGGTTTCTAGCTCTCACAAATAATAATAATAATAATAATAATAATCAATCATTGTTTATTTAGGATTTAAAAGAAAATTACATAATTGATTCTTTGATACAATCCTGATGTACCTAAAGGTACATCTTCAGGTCTTGCAGTTAAATATTAAAATTAAAATAATTATAATTATAATAAAGTTATTAAAAAACAAAGCGTTTTACACATATCATAACATTTCCTCTAAAAAATATTTACATAGTTGGTTGAAGCACGCCTTGAAGTATCCAGGCTTTCATTTTACTTTTCGCTATACTTATTAGAGGGATTTCTCGGGAGTGTTGGTAGTAGCAAATTAAACAATTTGGGGATGGTACATCTCAGTTCCTGTTTACCATAATAATTATAGTATTGCCGATTGTATACACTCCTTTGTTAGAAATTGAGCGGGTGTTAATGGAATGGGTTTTTATTTGCTTGTATTTATCTAAATGGTAATATCCTATAAAGAAGCTGTACTCATATTATTGGTTAAGAAGTAGAATTTTATGTTGAATGAATGTCTATTTGTTAGCATTTTTGGTACCAAATATAATTTTCAGGATTTTTTCTTGCAAAAGTGAAATTTTAACTGTGTAACATTCTGTTGTTCCTCCCCAGATGGATACGCCAAAAGATACTATTGATTGAACTAATTATTTATATATTATTACTAAAGTTTTGATATCCAAGTAAATTCTAAGATGGTAAAAAACATATGTCAATCCTTTTAGTTTGTTCTCAAGTTTTTGTATGTGCCTGTCCCTTTTATGATTTTTTTAAATTATAAGTCCAAGGTAAGTATGACTGTCTGTTGCGTCCAGTTTTTCGATACAGTCACAACATGTTTGTGTCCAGTTGTGCAAACAATTATAGCTGTGATGCGTAATATTGACTCTTGTATGATGCATTTTAGGAGGACAGATATGTACAACTTTAGTTTTCTTTGCATTTATTATTAGACGATGAACATGAGTCCATATTTGTATCTCGTTGTAGTCTTGTTGCAAGTTGTATTCAGCTATTTCGAGGTTTTCCTGAATAGTCAGTATTGCTGTGTCGTCTGCGTATAGGTAGATGTGTCCATGCTTTACTTGTCTAGTGATAGTATTGACGTAAATTAGATATAGAATAGGCCCTAGTATTGAGCCTTGTGGTACTACCATATTTATCACTTTGGTTTCACTTTTTTTAGTGCTAATTTGAACATAGAAAAGCCTGTTAATGAGATAGTCCATAAACTATCCTAAGTACGGTTCACCAATTCCATTCATTTTTAATGATCTCAATAATATATCAATGTCAAGTGTGTCAAACTCTTTTTTAAAGTCAATAAATAGGTCCAAAACATGCCTATTTTTGTTAAGGGCTTTGTTAATTTTATTAGAAAAATGTTCTAGAAGTTGTTTTTTTTAGCTCTTTTGTGTTTTTGAAATCCATATTGCCTTGGGTTTATTATATTGAATTTATTTAAATAGTTTGTCAATTTGTTAGCCATGTACCTTTCTAATATCTTATCAAAAGTTGGTAGTATTGCTATTGGTCTGTAATTACCGTAATCTAAATGGTTCCCATCTTTGCAAATGGCTCTAATAAGAGAGCATTTCATTTGGTTTGGAAATGTGCCACTTTCTATTGACGTATTTATTATGTCTACTAGTGCCAGCATTATATTTGGTCCTATTTATCGTATTTCGCTCATTGTAATGTTATCATAGCCTGGTGATTTGTTTTAATGAAGAGATAATTTTATTAATTTCTGTACAGGTAGTTTTAGGTATTAACAATGAAGTGTTGGCAATTGTGTCTTCCATTTGTGTTAGTAGTTTTATATCGCATGTATGCAATATTTCAATTATTCCACTGTCACAAAAAATGCAAAATTGTTACACTCAGTTTTCAAGTTCTCTGTATTTTTAAATGTGTGCGTAAGCTCTTCATCTAGGTTATTTTTGCTATGTTTACCTATCACTTTGTTTACTTCGGGCCACATGTTTTTCATGTTACCTTTTAAATCCTTGAATAGTTTCCTATGGTGTTCAATTTTGGCTTTGTTTATAGCTCTTTTTACCTTTTTCTTCTCCTTTTTATATTCCTGCTCATAAATTATATTGGTTGGATTTGACGTCCATTGACGATAGAGTTTATCTCTGATTTTAATATTTCCTAAAAGGTAGGTTATTAATCCAAATTGCGTTGGTTGTATTTTGTTCTGAGATTGTCCAATTTGTTTTATTATATACTTCCTTAAAAGTCAAAATTATTTTGTCATATTTTGTTTTCAAGCCTTGTAAGTCCATAGTGAGGTTTCACCAATCCACTACTTTTAGTTTGTTTAACGCAGTTTAGTTTAAGTATTTTGATTGCGGGAGACAGTGAGCATTTATTTGGTGTATTTTTATACATTATTTTCATTGCTTTAGGGTAGTGATCTGACATTTTTATACTAATTATTCCTGGTATTACAGCATAGTGATCTTTTGATATACGTATAAATAGGTGGTCAATAACTAATCTAACTAAATTGATTTTAGAAACTTCTTCCTGATTACACTTATTAATTACATTTCTTAGGTCTTTTTCTGATGACATAGTTTCATATCTAGTATGGACTGGGTTTTATTTGTCTTTTATGTTAATGTTTGTGTCACCTGCTACAATGAGTTTTTTTTTGTAGGATAGCGGTCTAAGTTCTCATCAAGTTCTCGTATAAAGTCACACTTATTACTAACTGGTGGTTTATATAAAGCTATTATATTGTATTTTTTATTTTGACTTGTGATCAGTGTCCCTTGAATGCTTTCAAAGTGTTTTTTTGTGGGTTTAAATGGAAACTTTGTGCGTTCTTTACCAATACAACTACTCCACCTCCTCAGGTTTTCTCTCTACAATAATTATAAGAGCTATACCCTTCTATGTTATACAGATTTACTTGTTCGTTTGTTATCCACGTTTCACTAAGTATGATAATATAATAAAAAAATAGATACCATATTTAACAAAAATTACACAACTTGTGAATGTGGGGATTGCCAGGTCTCCACCGTGATTCGGATCCCACATTAAACTGCAGGTCCTCCATTTCATCTCACAATCACCCTACCATTACACATTAGCGTAAGTGCGTATAACCCGAATGTGTAGTAAGATGTGGTGCTAATAATAATAATAATAATAATAATAATAATAATAATAATAATAATAATAATAATAATAATAATATAATCATAATAATAATAATATAATCATAATAATAATAATATAATCATAATAATCATCATGATAATAATAATAATAATTAATAAAAGTAAATATCACTTCAATTCTTATTTAGAGATCTGACATTCTACGTGATCACATTCAAGCTATTATTATTTGAGTTTTTAAAGTTGTTTTGAAAATTATTTAGGCTTTTTATATTTTCCTGTGTTTATATTAAAATTTATATCAGTTAACAGTTTGTTAGTGGTGTCGTCCATCAGTATTTTTTAACTTATATTAACAAATTTGATCTAGATTATATACAAACTCACAATTTTGTCACTGTCATTATCTTGTTGAATTACAATTATGTCAGACATGGCACTTTTCCTAGCAAGAATTTTTTTCTCACACATAACGGTAGCCTCTTTCCCTGCCTTTTGATTTTGCCTTCCACAACAAGGTCTTGAAGTGACAAGTTATTGTTGAAAAGCAAAGAACTTTTGTCCCCATTAATAAATACATCGTCGTTCACTAACTTCCTACCTGGCTGTTTATTTTTTGAATGTACAATCGACATCAATTCCTTTCTTTTTCGCCTGGAGGCGTGGGAGACTTCTTTCTCTGTTTGCCTGAGGGCTAGGTAGGCGGTGAGCAATCTCAATGTCATCAACCTTAAGTTCTACCTCTAGTGCTTGGGCCAGCGTTGCCAGATTATCTTCTAAATTTTCGTTTGGTGTCTGTACCATACCGTGTATTTCCATATTATTTATTCTGGTGTATTGTTCCAGGGAGTTTATTTTATTTTCAAGAAAAACATTTTTCTCAAAGAGAGATTGATTTATATTTTTGAGATGGCTCACTTCTGATTTAAGTGATGCAATTTCAGCTAAGCAGCTACTTATTTGTTTTAAAACATCATCATTTTAGCAGAGACAAAGTTGACTGATTCTTGCAGTTTTGCTGATTTGGTGTTAAGCTGCTTGAGTAGGGAAATTACTTGATCACAAGATGATAAGTCACTTACACTCACCAGATACATATTGTCTTCTTCGACGGAAATACACACATTCACTGAGAGGCAATCTTTACAGTGCTATGCTTTTTTAAGGTTCTTCAACTTGGCTTTATAGATGCTAAAGCTAATCTCAGAGCAATCACCGAAATGAAAATCACTTGCACAACCAAATCATTTTACCGAGTGCCCGTCCTTAATTATTTTATTACAATTTTCACAGTTAGAAGTAATGATGTGCACAGGGGAATCAAAAGACTGTGGAGCAACACACGTCCGTCCTCTCTGGCGTCACCAGCAGCAGCAACAACAACAATAATAATAAATTAATAACAAATAATATTAATAAATAATAATAATAAATAATATTAATTAATATTTATAATAAATAATATACAATGTTAATTAGTAATAAATAATTAATAATAATAATAATAATAATACAAACATAGTTGGTAATGTGTCTATTAATGGAATTAACTGGGTCATTGGGTTGTTCGGATCTAGTCAAATTGTTTGATTAATCCACATCTATAAACCAGACACACCCCATGTAAAATTGATAATTTCACGACGATTAAAGTTCTTGACAACTGGATTCACTATAACTACGAATTTAGTTAAACTAGCAGTTCCCAAATTTCTCGACTTGCGAACCCCTTTCACAAACATCTGAGTTGCACAAACCCTACGTAAAATATCCATAGCAACACACTTAATTTTATACCTAATTTTTATGAAATTTCGTTATTGATTGTAACCAAAATCTATAATACCTTTAAATTAATTTACTATAGCTCCGGTAGGTACTTTGGAATACTCCACCAAATATAATGAAACTAAAAGTACAAGTTCAAATAATTATACATTTATCTAGAAAATTAAAACTGAATTAAATAAGCAAAGTACTGTAGTAACATTTTCTTACCTTTATGTCACAATATTATCACATTTCACATATTTTTTAAAGTGGTACTGGAAATTTCTGCCTGGACATAACTGAATTAACTTCCATTAATCATAAAATTCCATACTGATTTAAGTTTCAAAATTGTTTACGAGTGTTAACAACTATTCATGGCTTCACGTGACTTAGTTAGAAGGATGCACTTGCTTTGGATGGCACAGATCTTTAAAGTCAGGAACCACAAACGATAAATAAAGTCTCATGTAACTTTCAGGACTGAGCCTGTTTCTGTATTTATTTTTTAAATAGGCATACGAAGAAAATTATTTCTCGCTCAAATGCGTAGAAGAAAATGGTAACAAAGCTGTAATATCTTTATTCGCTAACATTGGGAACTCCTCCTTTAAACTAAACCAGAAAACAATGAATGAAAAAGCTTCTTAGCTTTTTTAAAAAAAATTATAAATTACTGGAAATTTCAAGGAGCTTCTATTTTTCACTGGCACTTAATGTGGTGGATTCCAAAACTGCTGTATTTTCCAGGGATTGTGAATCCAATTGTTATTATTGGATATAGCTGGGACATATTCTCTGAAGATTTTCCAAGTCTCTTCAAGTATCATATAACCATGTTCTTAACATTTTCGTCCAAAGAAAGATGATTTTCTACCATAAATATTGAAGGGTATCGATTCGATATGGTCTTGCACAATAAAAACATTAATATTCGACCCCTGGAGAGATAGGTTCAAACTGTTCATTTTTTTAGAAAAGTCTGCCAAATAAGCCAAAGCCTGAAGCCACAGTTGATCTTGCATGCACTTTGTTTTGTGAAAGGGATGGTTAGTAAGAAAAACAAAAACTTGGTGTTTAAGTTCAAACAATCTTGTAAGAGTTTTACCTCAAGATAACCACCTGACTTCAGTGTGAGACAATAAACAGTTGTAAATGCTTTCCATTTCCTCACAAAGTGCTGCAAAAATGCGGGAATTTGTAGGGCGGGCCTTAATAAAATTAACTATTTTAATTGCATCATCTAGCACAGTTTTCAATACTTCTGGCATATGTTTGGAAACAAGAGTGTGTTTATGAGTACAGCAATGTGTCTGAGAAACATTTGACGCTAATGATTTCACTCTGGCAACAAATACTGCACAAGTCCCTGTCATAAATTTCGCACCATCTGAACATATGCCTACACACTTAGTCCAGTGTCTTGCATTTCTTTAGAAGTAATGGTTGGTTAACTTAAATATATCTTCTCTAGTAGTTTTCTGCTCTAAAAGTTTGCATAATAAGAGCTCTTCTTCTACATATTCCCCATTAAAATACCTGACTAAAAGTAACAAAATGGCTAAATTGGTTACATCAGCGGATTAATCAAGTTTAATCGCAAATAAAGGACTACTAACTCTTTCCAAAATTACATTTACATAGTTTGCTAAGTTGTAAATCTGGCAGGAGACTATTGTTGGACAATTGTACTACATTGAGCTTTTTGGTGAAAGTTTCTCCAAACACATACTGCACTACATCACATATGCACAGACACACTAGATCTTCTGTGTGTGATCGAATGTGGTTTTGCAATTTTAGCAATTCTTTAGCTAACACGATAAGACACTGCGAGAGCATTCTCGCTGTCATTGTTTGCACCAGATACAAATGAAGTTAAATCATGTTTTCACTCATCAACTTTTTGTGTAAAAAATCCAATAGGCTTGTTTACATGTCTAGTTTCTAAATGGTGCCTAAGTAGAGAAGGTTTCAGACTACTGTGAGCAAGAATTTCTCCCCAAACAATCCTTGTCACCTGTAGAAGTAAATCCAAAGTAATATAATTATAATCATACTTTCTTTTATTTACACATGGCCGACCTTTGTTGGATCGACACACACATCACTGGAAGTTGTATCACTCTGTGAACTTGACACAGAATTAACGCCAAATTTATTTATCTGTGTTTCTATTTTAAACTACCACTTTTTAATCATATATCCATTTCAAATGTGGATGAATGCGGCTTTACTGGAAAGATTCTGACACTACTGCAGATATTGTTTGAACTATAAGACAAGCAGTGTGTGTGTGTGGTGCAATACTGGAAATACCCATTAGGGAAGGGAAAAGAAAAAAATCTCCCTCGTTATGTGCCAACAAAACAGACACGATCCTACCTGAGAGGGGTCACAGCTAATGGTCAAGCTCTCACTGTAGTGTGATTTGGGAAGAGTTACTGTGTCACGTCCATCGCAGGGAAAAAGAACCCCTCCTTCAATGTGGTGGGGAATGGGTTGGAACAACATGCAGGGAATTCCCCTATATGTGCTCAACTTAAAATAATTTGACTCTACCCAAAGTTGTGGAAAGCGAAAACGTTGGGTTGGAAAGCTTAACAACTTATTTATAGGGGAGTAGAAAAATTTACCATAGGTTTTTGAATAGATAGACAGAAAACACATCAAGTTTAGATAATTGAATCTTGTAAATGTGCCTCACAAAATTTCACTAACTTTTCATAAAAAAAAAAGCCACTACAGAAATATTTGGGCAAACTTCAGTTTTGGAACTGCTGGTCTACACAAAATAAACAAGTTTACAAGCATCTGCAACTAAAACAAACGCGCTCCTATCCTCACCTGTGTAGGCTATTTATATCTAAAGTGCACCAATGCAGTGCATTGCCTATTGTATACCACGAGAATGGCATAAAACACTGACAAATTAGTTTCTGTCCCCATGTTTACATTCACGTGATGTTTCGGATAAGTGGTTAGTTGTTTGTCTCTCTACTGTAATTTATTTATATAATTGTAGTAATTTACATGCATTGTGTTACAGGAAAATATGGTAATACTGTTGAGTTATTTTCTCTTCAAAATGAAGTAACTCTTCTGCGAGATGAGAATACCTCTCTACGGAATACAATAGTTGCGCTACAGAGTGAAGTTTTTGGTGCAAAGTTGACAGCCAAATATCTTGACAAGGAACTTGCTGGAAGGTAAGACCTTTATTGTTATAATATAGAATAGCAACAAAACTCAAACTAGTTATCAAATAACATTTTTCTTTTCCTAATACTCCTTTCAAACTCTTGGTGGGGATGTAAGGAACACGAGATAAGGTACTGTTTTTCAGTTTTTATAGCAAAAAATGTGTCTGCTAAAATAAATAGAATATTGCTTCAGTACAAATATAGAGTTTAATTTTCTGCACATGATGATATCAACAGTTCTTGAATATCTATCACAAACCTAGCAGCATTAGATGACAAACTTTTCAAATGAATAAAAAAAGTTGTCACTCAATTTCAGGACACTCTTAACAGATATTCAAGAACTGTTGTATGAAGAAAATTAAACTTTGTTTGTACTGAATCAATATTTGATTTATTTTGAGCAAAAAAAAGTTTTGTTATAAAAACTACAAACATACTGACCTTTTCTTGCTTCCCCTGTATTCCCGAATAATGTAACCTAACTAGAGCTTATTAATAGTATTTTATTATTCATAAGCAAAACTTATAACATAAATATAAATTTAATATTGAACAATGGCTTTTGAGGATACTATTCTAAAACACATTGTTAAACAGTTAACCTAGGTAAAATATAAATGTATTAATTTTTATAAGACTTTGATGGTCTAGTGAGTGTAGTTCAAAACCATAGACACCACATTTTTTAACTCTCAATACATGTTTTCTAGTTTATACAACATTCTTATGTAGGTAATTATATAGTTTGATTACTTCTTATTTAACTCTTTATGTTCTGACAAGGAACAAGGAGTGTGCCTCACAGTATTAATAAATTATATATCATGCATGTGAGTTTGTTGTACTGTAGTAGGTACAAGTAAAAGGGATAGTAACAAATCATCATCATCAACTGTTTCCAGCTTGCGGCCGGGTCACTTTAGTAAAATTCCTCCATTTTACTCTATCCTTCCACCATTCGTCCTGCTTTAATTTCATCCATTTTTCGCCTCTCACTTGAACACTTTCTGTTCTCTGCCTCTCATATCTCTGTCTTGACCTCCCTTGCAGTGTTTTTAGACTGAATGGGTGTGTAAACTCAATAACTCATCTCCCCAAAAATATTAAAATCCTATAACCTCTGGTTTCCCTGCTCTTCCTTCCAGCATAGTCAATGACTCAATCGAGCCGGTGTCGAGAAGATTTGTTTACCATTCCTTCCCTAGTTTCATTTCCATTTATTTATCCATCCGTGTTTTTATCTTATCTCACTTTCATTATTTTTTCTGGCTTTCCCCTCCACCAGTTTACACCGTGATCACATTTACCTTCGTTTCCATGGAAACATATCGACTGTCTTTTGTTTTTATTTTCTTCAGTTGGTTTTAATCACACACCCATTCATTCTCAACATTCAGATCAATACATTAACTGTGTTCTTGCACGAAGACCTAAGTAAGTTTGTTTGTTTACATTCTAGTGATCTTTATTTTCTCAGTGTCTAACTTATCCTTCGATATTCTTTCTATTTCCATAATTCGTTTTAATAGTCTTTAATTTCATTTTACAGCGCCATGAATATGGTACATACGTACCAAAACATGTCGGTCAAAGTTTAATTCGGCTTCTAAACGCTGATACTTGTCCAAGGAGTAATGGGACTCTAACCAAGTTTAGGTCTTCGTTTCTTCATTTAAACACTGAATATTTTTTAATAGCGTATTACGTTTTAAGTCTCATGTCATATTAATTTTATTTCCTGTAATACAATACTTTCACATGTTTACTCCATTTAAATTAGCCCTCATCAGTGTTTGAATTTTAATTGTATGTTGTCCTCAATTCATTTATGATATTAATTATTTTAATATGTTTTCATGTATTTATTTTTATGATTGATGGTCACCATTTGACTTGATTATGTTATGTCATGAATATTTTTAATCATATTATTTCTATCTCATATATTTTAATGCTTTTCGAAAGCGCAGCTTGAATTGTTTATCAATATTAAATATATATAATTTTAACTTGTTTATTACTTTTAGTATACTATCCTTTCACCTTTCTATTATAACCGTATATATTTTCGAAGTCTTAACCAGTATGAAAAACTTGCAAAGAGATTTGTAAAGATCAGCAACAGTGATCAAATATACGGTAGAAGCCTGAATTTGAACATTCACTTTGTTTATTCTTTCCAAAAAAAACATTCCACACAACAACCATTACCGCCGTTTTCAGTTTTTCTAAATTCAAAAGTATTCTCGTCGCTTTGTTTCGCGTTACAGACTTTTCGGTACAATCATCCTTGATTGATTCCAAAGTTTTAAGGACTTCATGCCAAGAATCTCTCAAACTTCTACATGTGTCCTCTCTAACTGACCAACGTGTCAGATTTACTCTCTTTAGCGTTTTCCCTTTCCCGATTTCAGTCATTAATTTTTGCCAGCGTTGTGTCGAACTTACAGAAAAAGTAGATTTCTTGAAGCAACATGAAGAAGCGAAAAGCTTCTGTGCAAGATTCAGCAGCCGCAGTTGCCACTAAATTTAAAGAGTGGGCAGAGCAAGGAACGAAAAATTAAAAGGTGCTTGGCTTTGAATTTTATCCTGTAAGCCATTGTACACTCCAGAAATGTTCGCAGCATTATCATATGATTGTCAACAACAGTCTTCAATATTTATGCCCAGTGTTTTGAGTTCTGAAATAATGGCAGAAAACATTTCTTCAGCTTTATGTCCCAACGAGGCCAAAAACTTGAAAAATATTTCACACGGTTCACCTATTTCCAAAACGTATCTAATGACGAGGGTAAGTTGGTCCACATGTGCTATATCTGGTGTTGAATCGATGATTAAGGAAAAAATATTTTGCCCTTTTTATCTCGTCTCCAATCTGTTTTAAGACTTTATGACCCATCAAGTGAATAAACTCATCACAAACAGTTTTTGATAAGTAACTGGTACTTCCAGATCCTTGATTCCCAAATCGTTCAATATGACTGGCTAAAAAAGGATCAAATTCAGCTAACAGTTCCAAAATCATACAATAATTTTGGTTATGCGGATCGCCGAACTTTTCATTTTTTTCTCTGAAAGCAAGGCCTCTTGAACACAGTTGCTTCACTACGGCAACAACTCTCTTCAGAACGTTTCTCCAATAAGTAATTTCTTCATCAATTTGAACATGCAGTAAATTGTCGAGTCGGCCATCAATCTTACTTCTAACTTTCAAACTAAGGATACTAGATTTATGAAGTGCAGAGATTTAATGCTGAGCTACTCGATGTTCTGCATTTTTCCAGTCATTAAATCCTTCGTTCTCAAACTGAGTCTTATTCTCCAATAGACCAAATGCCAAACAGGGCCCACAATATACAGATCTTTTACTTTCAGAATAAACTAGTCAATTTCAGCCATTCACATCATTATTTTTCATTTTTATTTGGAAGATACTCACTGGAAAGAAACGACACTGATCAGCATATAATTTTTCACTTTTAGGGAAGTCACAAGACTTGTTTTGACCGAAGCCATACCTTGCGATAATCTCTCTTAAGATATCGTTGATTTCCCATAAAGCTGGATCTTTGTTTAGATTTACTGTTGTTTCACTTGTTTGCACTTGGTCATTACCTGACGTCTGATTCTGAGACGCATCTTCAATTTTTATATTTATTGATGATTCCTCTACCGCCTCTTCGTCAAAAACATAAATATGTTTTTTCAAAAGTAGATTGTTCAACAGATGACTGTTGTTGGGCCGCAGAGTTCAAATACGTTTTATCTTTTCAAGATTGTATTATGTCAATGCATGTTGTTGAAGTTCCTGGTCTTTCAACACTACTTCCACTTTTAAAAAACTCTCAATTTTTATCATTTTATGGATAACCTGTTCTTGTTATTCTTTTTTCATTTTGGCCTTCTTTTTATACTCAGCTCCACTAAGTCGCTTTCTCCCATCGCTCATTTTAACCATTTTTTATCCAAGAACTGAAATAAAAAAGATTTCATTGGAAGTTTTATTTCTTATACGTAATTAGCAGTATCCTTTGTTCAGAATTCAGACACTGAATAATTACCTAACGTAAGTACAAGAAATTTATTTAAGTATGATATAACAAAAAAATAAAAAATTTTTTGCATAATTTCCGAAACAGTTATTTATCAAGTTAAATTACATCATACTGATTTGTTATGAATGATTTATTGTAATATATTATGATTACTTACCTACTATAAGTTTGTACCGGTGATGTTATGATATGAATTTATTCATACAATCCACGAAACACTTTGAAAAATTACAGCACACAACCAGAAAAATGTGTCAATTTGTTATGGAAATATAAATTCATATTAGAAATTGCAGGAACCCAATCAACCGAGGCGGCTTTTCTTTTGTTTTTGAAGTTAATACGGAATGGGACTTCCCCGTTTGTATCGCCGCTCTATATCTATCTCTCTCAAACTCAATGCCACCATGCGGCATATGCCTACAGCACGACCCCGCTTTGGCTCCGGTGCACCGCGCCGCGCTCGTGCAGTCAGTTCGGCCAGACACACTTAGCGAACGGTCATATCACTTGTTCCCGCGCCGCAACCAAACGCGACTACGCAAATTGTAGAAAAATTTATATAAGTGGTGAAACATATTACATGTTGAATTGTTTGTGTGGATCTAATAACATTTAGGTATATAAATATGAATCTTTTTAATTTCTGTAAGACAAGAAAAAAAAAATTGGCCCCAAATTTGCCGCGCCTAAAATCTGCCACCCTAGGTTCCAGCCTACTCAGCCTGTTGATAAATCCACCACTGTCCCCATGGTATCAATTTCCCTAGTCTCTTTTGCATTCATTGTCCATGTTTATGCTGCATATGTGACAATAGGTACAAAGTACGCCCTGTCCAACACTTCCTTACACTTAAAGGGCACTACTCTTCTCCATAGCAGGTCACTTACGCACCTATAGAACAACTCTCCCTGCTGTCCTCTTCTCATTTAATCCTCTTTACTTACATTTTTCTCCTCAATCATATATCCAAGGTATTTTGCGTTCAGCACTTTTCTCCTCTCTACTCTATCCAACTTTATTCTTACTAGGCCTTATCCGCTTCCTTGTCATTACCATAACTTCACACTTGGCCATACTAAATTTAATTTCACACTCTTTCCCTTCCTCATTCTATTCTTGTATTTGTTCCTGTACTTCCTCTTCCTCCTCTCCCCATACCAAGTCATCAGCAAATATGGCTTTCATTCTTTCCTCCCCGAGTTTTCCTGCCACTTTGTTCATGACCATCACCATTACAAATAGTAATGGTGAAAGAGCACTCCATTTTTTATTTGGAACCACTCAGTCCTCCCACTCTCCATCTTAACATAACTCCTGTTATTTGCATACATGTGTTTTACTCTCATTACAACTCGTATTTCCACTTTTACCTCCTCAATCGCTTTCCAAATTTTATATCTGACCACGTCATCATATGCCTTCTCCACATCCATAAATACCATTACCAAGGCTTTACTATATTTATACCTTCTTTTTATCAGCTGTCGAATGGCTAAGATTAAGTCTATTGTAGACTTTTGTTCCTTAAATTCGTGATGTTCCTCTTTTCCCCTTCCTTTCATTTTATTTATTATTCTCTTTTACAGTATATGTTCATATATTTTTGTTCAGTGGCATATCAGCGTTATCCCCTTAAACTTTGTACACCTCTTGCTGTCTACTTTCTTGAAAATAGGTATTATAACTTCCTTTATTCAGTCTTCAATAATATTGTTCTTCTTCCAAACCACTCTAGGCACCCTGTATAACCATTGTATACCTATATCACCTGCCGCTCCATTTTCACTGTCAATTTGTTCACACCTGGTACTTTTCCTTGTTTCTTTAATGCGTACTCCACTTTCCATGTGGGATCTCTTACCTCCTCTTCTGCTATTACTTACTGCTCCCCTAGTTTACTCTCATCCCTTTCCTCTTCCAGGTTCAATACCTTCTTAAAATATCTTATCAAAATTACCTTTTCTTCCCCTCTTGTCTTCATTGTTCTCCCTTCTTCATCCATCATTCTAACTTCTTATCTTTTCTCTGTCTTGTTTCTTACTTCCTTCCATGTCCCATTCCAGCATTTCTGTCCATCTCTGCATCCAATTCTTCCTGGGTTTCCGTACAACTTGCTTCGCTCTTTTCTAGTTCTCCCCATATTCTTCCTGTTTCATTATTCCTATTCTTAAAACTCCTTCTGAATTCTTTATTCTTCTCCTCCATTGCTTCCTTCACTCTGTAGTTCCACCAGGGTATTGCCTTCCACTTCCACTTCCTCTTATTACTTGTCCTCCTTTTAATTTTAATTTCTTCATTGATGAGAAAGTAGTATATCACCTAGTTTTTCTTCCAATCCTAACTGTATAAACACCATGTGCAAATTGATTGTAAAATTTGTGATATAAATGTAACACCCGAAGCATCAATATTTTGGGAACACACTTTAAAAATGTACATAAACGACATAGGGAGCTTTTAGCTAAAATGTTGAAAATACCTAAATTTTGGAAACAAAGGACTTCACGTTCATTAAAAACTTGTACTCTCATTATTATTTTTTTGCTACAGTTGTTATATTCAAAACATAGAGTTTTGATTTTTCTGATTAATGATTTATTTAATTACTAAAACTGTTTAAACTCAAAATGATGCAACTTCACACATAACCTCAACTTTTGGTAACAATATATAGCCCTCTAGCTGATCTCATAATGTACAGGGGTGCCAACTATTAAACCTAACTTTCCTTCGATTAACTGAAAAAGAAAATCATTATTTCATCAAAATATAAACATGGAAAAAGTAAAAATAAAAACTCAGGTGATCCATAAAATTTGATATGTTTTAAAGATGTTGAACTAAAGATATCTGGTAAGTTTAAAAAATGATATTTCAATATTCCTGCCTCTCATGGATTGGCTGATTTGGGTTTGTTTCAGGATTCAACAGTTACAGCTTTTGGGTCGTGAGATGCGGGGTGAAGAAAAGGATAAGCTATGGCGACAATTAGAGGCTGAAATTCTACTTCAACGGCACAAGACTTTGGTTAGGACACTCCGCAACAAAGGCTCTGTAGACTCATTTAGTGTCATACCTGAACCACAAACATCTAGTTTGCAGGGTATAGGAGAACCCCGAATTGTTACCATTCAGAAGGGAAGATATGAAGAACTTGGCATCTGCATCACAGTAAGCTTAACATTACCATTATAGGGTGTGGAAATTCGCTTTATCGATTTCAAAGTGAAGCGAATTGAATTAAATATTTCAAAGCAAACCTACCGGTAAATCAAAGCTCAAAGGTTTTTTAAAATATTTTATTTAGGAAAAAATATAATGTATTTATACAGCTCTAGACACTAAATATCATTTACAAATGTTTCATTGACTGGGTGATTACTGATAAAAAAAAACGGAAATTATCCTTGAGCTTTGTGCAATGGGAAAAAACCCGGGAAAAGTATTTGAATTTTGCCGTCTGTCTAGAATTTAATGCTTGGGACCACTCTAAATAAGTTTTAAGGGCATACGCATTTTAAAAATCTGATAGGAATGCACTATTCTAAATATCTTTAGAGGGATCTTATTTCTAAAACAACCAGTCAAGGACTACTCTAAATATTTTCTAGAGAAACCCAAATTTTGAAAATTTTCTGAGAAGTGACCACTTGAGGACGAGTCTGATTATCTTTTAAATTTCTAGATAAGGACCTTTCAAAATAGCTTTAAGGGGCATTCAATTTTCAAACATTTTCCGGGGTTATGTCCCTGAACCCCACTTTGATCTGAGGAGAATTTTTTATAGTCGTTTTCATCTCATCCCTCCCTATCCTATACTACCATGACCTCCACTACAAAAATGAGGCTTTGCTGCCACTGGGTGTAGCACATTTGTACACTTCTGTACACTTCTGTTTAACTCGTCTACTCTCTACTTGTTTCTAAGCATACATCACATCTAGAATAATGACTTTTTAATCTAGACCTTAAAAAAGTGCAATAATGATGCAGAGTCATTCCAATGTTGTACCCAGAATTATTATTTTTTTTAAGAGGAAAGAAAAGGTTTCTTTCTGAGGTGGCTCATGGCAAAGTCTCTCAACAGGAGATGGTTAGGATTTTTTTTAAATACCCATCTTGAAGTAATTTAAAGTGTATCATAGTGGTCTTTATAGATGGTATGAATTGTATAAGGCTCCAAATAGTCTACTACTAACCTAGGCATTGAGTAGAAATACTTTTGAACAATATTTACCTGCTTTGGTGGCCTCATGGGCCAAGGCACTACTTTCGTGTTGGATTAGACTACTGATGAATGGAAGATTGAAGGTTTGGTGTACTGAGGGTTGTTTTTACAAAATGGTTTTTCACTTTCCTTTCATGCAAACACATGTACATATCTTATAAATTAATTTTTCTCATCCTTAAATATACTAGTGTAGTTAGAACATAAGTGTATAATCCAAATGAGTTGTAAGGCTTGGTGCAAAAAAAAACACTCCTTTCTTAGATACTAAAATCTGGCGACACATTCAACACACTTTAACTAAACACTTTTATTCAGAATCATCTGTTTAAGTCTCACTACCAGAGGACTAACCTTTTAAAAATTAAAGCAAATGAAAACTGAAAATTATCCTTTAATTTTATTCTAGAGTTTGAGTGGGCACCTAGTATATTTTGTCCTTAACAGCTGACGAATCAAATTAATATGACAACATGGATTTCAAATAATTTAGATTTTTTTAATGTTGACATAAATGTGTATTTTAGCCTTTAATATTTTTATTGGAAAAGCTATCAAAGCTTATATATATATTTTTTCAAACCTAAGTTGACACAAATATTCAAAGGTAAGTCGAAGTTTTAAAATTTTCACACTGCCTTTACCTTTAACACTAGAAAGCCTGAAGTGGTATTTGACTGCTTAAGGAATTCAATGTTTCATAACATCCGTAACTGTTGAAGGAACATATTGGTCCACTGTGACTCATAAAATAGGGTTTTACATATTATAAAAAAATCACTTCTCACATAAAATAAATAGAACTAGCTGTACGGAATGTTATACTTAGAAGATCCAAAAGCTGTCAATTTGATTGCTGTAAGGGCAGGATGAAATATTTTAAAAATTATGCATAGTGATAAACAGGGAATAGCAATACTACTAAGAATTTAAAATATTTGTCACGTTTCTCCTTTGTATTGAAGCTCACATAACCATACCTCATAGAAGGGTGAAATAAAGTCAATTCATAAGTACTTTGTTAGGGCTGATTCTCTGAGATGGCCAGTGCATGTTTTCTACAATACTCTTGACCTAGCAACACTCAATGCATTGAATAGTCCAATAGATAGGCCGGGTTTTATTTACCCTTGATTGCCAAAAGCGCCATTGAGATTTTTGGAAAGCCTAACACTTATGTAATCAAAATATGGCAGTCTTAGTGAAAATCGGTGTTGCGAGAAGGGAGGATTCAAATGGACTGTTCTTCAAGGACTCTTGATGTTTGTTTGGAGTTTTCTGTTCTGGTCCTTTCACTTTTAAGTAGAGATGGGTCGAATCCACTATTTCTTGAATCCGAATCTACATTTTATTTTCGAATCTCGAATCCGGATCCGAATCCTAGCAAATCGTTATAAATTTTAATGATTTACAAATAGACCCACATTACACAATATAGGCCTTAACTGTGAATTAAGGTTTATTTCATTCATCCTTTCAATTTTAATCAACCCCAAACCCCCTCTCGCAAAATACACTTTAAAATCCAGCCAAATTAAACAATCTAGACTCATATTATTGTTTAAAAATCAACTCAATCAAAATTTGAATGTCTTTTAGTTATTTTTAAAAGTGTTATTAGAATCGGTTAAGTTTCTAAAAAACATGTGAAATAAACAATTTAGGCCTATATATCCTTTGAGCAACTTTAATAATCATTAAAGGATATTTTATTGTATTAAGATAGCAAAAATAAAAATACAAACGGATATTTTTAATAAAGACTAAAATAACATGCTTAACAATTAAACATACATTGGAAATAGTGAACTAAATAATGCCTAAGTATGTTCTATTATTATTTTCTTTTATAGCCATTATCAATTTTTGTGTAGAAAACAAATATATTCGATTCTTGCGATATGTCTATTTCTGAGAATACATTCTATTTAAAACACGAACATATTTTCGACTACAATATGTTCATTCCCATTTTATAAGGCAGGACTACGTTTGAATATTTCTACAATTACTTCAATAACATATTTTAAAAAAATAATAAAAACTAAGTTAAAATCAATTTAAAAATAAATAATGTATTAGCAAGTCATTATTTGATTCTTAAAACTTGAGAGCGCTTACTAAGTGATCAGATTACCTGAATCGATTTTAAACAAACAGTCGATATACGATACGTAGGTTGATAGGGATAAATAATCAGTTTTATCGCTGTCTGACTGTTGAAAGTATTTATTTTTCATGAAATCCAACAAAATATCTAACGTAAGGATCGTATGCAATAAATTAGGGCTCTTTACATAGTTGTAGATAATTAAAACCAGTTGGGTAGTAAGTATTAACAGTATCTTTATTTTAATCATCACTCGGGCGAGTAAACATATACGTCATGGCGGCTGACTTTGTATCATCCGTAATGAGTTATTATTTCTGTTAAAAAAAAAGCCATGATTTGTTTAATTTATTTCGAGTTTATTTGTAATTATAGTTTTGATTTTCAGTTTTTGAAGAGTTTTAATGTGTTTATTATAATATTTACAAGCTTGTTCGTGAGGTGAAAGTTTATAAGTGAGCATGTGCCGAAACAGTCGAGTCCAAGTTTCCCATAGAGGTGGGAGGGTAGGGTACAAGGCACGTAAGATTTTCCACACCTAATAATTTTTTATTTTTTTAAAGAAGCTTTTATTAATGTTTATCTCTTTTGTCCGACAAAATAAATATTATGGATTAAGTTGTGCTTTTCAAGTAGGCCTAACTAAGTAATTTTTGAATTCAACATATTATGCTTTGTTTATGAGGTGAAAGATTTGATCATCGAATCCAGTAAAACAACGAATCCTCGAATCTCGAATACTTGTCAGGATTCGATGGATTCGAGGATTCGAAGGTTCGAGTGGCCCATCTCTACTTTTAAGTCATCCGAGAATGACATTCCACAATGACTGGCATGCTCAATATCCTTTGTGTTTCTAGTCTCATACACATCGCAAACTAGGTATACTATGGTGAATGTGCTACAAGTGTTTTCCATTAGTTTGTATTTAACACCAGCATAAGTTTTGGGAAACTTCAAGCAATAAATCATAAACATTTCATCATATATGAGAGTATGAACTTTCAATGGATTCTCTTTACTTGATGTTTGATACTCCTCTAATCAGTGCATCAATTTGCTCTTATCTGTTTTAATCATGTACCCTCCAATTTGGCCGCTAGACAGGGGTACCAGTGTGAATGGAAATTAAATCACTTTTTCAATATCCAATTTATGAACTGCTGCAAGGTACAGCAGTGTCCTGAAGAGATCTCCTGTACACTTTATAGCCTCTTAACTTCGTTAGACTCCTTGTGGGCTTTTGGGCTGAAATGCTAGCACAATTTTTAACAATGTTTCTTGTTATCGGCTTTTTAACACTTACTTTTGAATTTTTCAAAAGAAGCATGTCCTTGTAAGTTCTTACAAACTCATCTGCCAGCTCATTCATAAGCACTTTATCAGTGGAGAGGCTCAATATTATGAAAAGGATTTTAAAAACGGTCCATTGTATTCATGCTTTCCAGAATATATTTGCTGTCTCTGTTAATCCTAGAGCCTTGAAGTTCATATGTTGTGTCTTTAACAAATATTAACTCACTGAACTCCAAAAAATGGTTCACAATTTTGCTCCTGATGGATCTTGTTTTTATCCATCTTGCTTTGACAAAGTCAGAATTTAGCAAAGGCTGTGATACCAACAAACTTTGATGCAGCATCTTTATTCACAGTTTGGTCTATAGCCCAGTCAACCTAAGCTTTATTAATGAAAAAAAAAATATAAAGCTAATTTTTTACCTTCATGTAGACAAGTGTCCAGACAGAAGTCCCAACCCCTACCCCTCTTGCTTCCTCCCTCAACCCTTCTAAAAATCCTAAAGTGTACTGTTTCTTATTAGTGTTATCTCAGTAACTATTTATTGTAAAATTTTGCGGTTTATTTAAAAAAATCTCCTAATTGAGTGGGGAATCAAATAATATAATTTTTCTTCGTTAACAATAAAAGTGTAAAAAAGCCCCCCCTTTTTTTCGCCTTATGTTTGTATTTAATAATGCAAATTTGGACAGAGAAAGAATTTATTGAAAAAAATTCTCCTAATAATTTGAAAAGCAATTAAAAGTGCCTTAACACCATTTAATATAAGTTACATATTAGGTTCTTATGAATGACTTTTGAAAATGACTTACAACGTTCATTAAATGGCAAAGTGGGCCATTAACTCAGGGAGAGTGGATTTTTGGCTCTTGTAAAATAATGTATAGCTATAAAATAATCGATAGGACTACTACCATAAAATACTAACTTAAAAAAATTATTTTTTAAGAAAATATGAAAAGTAGTGAAAATGCAGCAGCGCTCTAGTTAACACTAAAGACGCCGACTACATGAACAAAGGAAACAAACATGATGGGAGAACACTTGAAAATAGAAGATAGAAATACACGTTGACATAAGATTTTAATGAAGCTAGTAAATGAGCTAATACATAGACAAATATCACAACACAATCCAATATTTCCAAAACCAGCCTATAGTGATGGCCAGGGTAATTGACATAACTGCAAATAAAAATGTTGACACACTCACAGAGTGAACTTGGCGCGAAGCGTCAAAGGTTTAACACAACAGGTAAAACCCCAGCTATACAATATAATTTTGTCCCACTCTTAAAAGGAATTGTTATACTAGCAAAAAATAAAAAATACAATTATGAGGTCTTTTATCAATTTTATTTTTATATAAAAGCCTGTACTTTAATCTACTTTTCAACATAATTTCCACCAATATTAAGGCACTTGTAGTATCGTACAACCAGCTTGTGAATTCCATCCTTATAGAAATCTGCCGCCTGATTTGATAACCACTGCAACACGGCTGTTTTGAGGTCATCATCGTCGTGGCGCTGATCACCTAGATATTTTTTAAAATGCAGGAACAGGAACAAGTGGTAGTCACTAGGCGCTAGATCAGGACTGTACAGAGGGTGATCAAGTAGTTTCCAGCCAATTGATGCGATGAGATCTTGGGTACAACTAGTCATATGTGGACAGGAATTGTCATGAAGCAAAACAATCCCCTTACTCAGCATGCCACGCCTTTTGTTTTGGATTGCACGGCGCAGTTTAGTTAAGGTCTCACAATCGGTCTCAGAATTTATTGTTTCACCACGAGGCAAAAAATCCACAAGCAACACCCCCTTCCTATCCCAAAACACAGTACACATGCGTTTTCGGACTGAAATTATTTGCTTGAACTTCACTTTCTTGGGTGATGTTGAATGCCACCATTCCATGGATTGTTGTTTCGATTCCGGCATAACATGAACCACCTATGTTTCATTGCCCTGACAATTTGGCTTAAAAAATCATCACCAAAATCATTGTATTGCTCAAGGGAAGTCAACGCTAAACGTTTGGTTTTGTGCACCTCAGTCAACATTTTCAGTACCCAGCGTGAGCACAACTTACGATAATTTAAGTGTTCTGTAACAATTTCATCTAAAGAACACTTCTTAAAACTTGAGGAAACTCATTAGATAAAGATGAAATTGTAAAGCGTCTGCTCTTTCGAACTTTTTCATCATCTTTCTGCACCAAGTATTTAGTAATGACAGAAGGTCGCTCACTTCGTTCCTCATCATGCACATTCGTGCGGCCATCTTTAAATGCTCTAACCCATTTTCTTACCATTCCCTCGCTCATAATGTTTTCTCCATACACTTCACTGATCTGCCGATGAATTTGAGCCGCTTTCACAGCTTTTGCATGAAGAAAATAAATAACAGCGTATATTACAGTCGGCGGGATTTTCAATTGACTGAGCCATTTTAAATACTCACAAACAGACGTAAACACGGTCGAATACTTCCGTAGTGGCGTCTGTGGCTAGCCAACAGATGGAGGTACTCAACGCACATGCGCGGAACAGCAGTCACAGCGCTGATGCGGCCAAATTTCAAAATGGTACCTACTTAAAAATTATGCCTTGTATAAACAACCCTATTTAAGGAGATACAGACTATATACGCTAGTGAAGCTAGCTTGATCCTATTAATTTAGTTTACAACGGTTTCAGACGATTAACTGTTTGTTTCGGTCATAGATAGACCGGTAAAATATTCAGGGAAAGTTCCAATTCAGAGTTCTAGGCCTTAACTTAACCTGGGTTGGCATGTAACTAATTGGTCTAACCCAAAATGATGAGGAAAACAATCATACAAGGGCTATAATCAATAAAGAGGGCGTCAAACAGCCCTTTAAGAGAGCCAGACTAGAAAGTCAAATAAGGTGCGGGCCCCGCCAGCAGGGCAGGAACAACCCACCAGTGGAGCACTGCAAACAGTTGAATAACAAAACTTAAAATGTGCGGGTCATGCCAAATGGGCAGTAACGACCCACAAGTTGATCACTGTAATCAAGCGCACAGCGAAACTTAAAAAGCATACAAATTGCGGGCCATGCCAAATGGGCAGTAACAACGCACAAGTTGAGCACTACAAAATTGGTGAACAATGATACTCAAATATTATATAATGTGCGAGCCACGCCAGATGGGCAGGAACGATCCACAAGTTGAGCATCACAACTGGGTGAACAACACAACGTGAGGCACCCAGGTCACACTAAAAATGTTAACCTATACCTAACTAGGTATCCTCAGGCCTGGAATAACCTAAACAGTCCCTTTCCTGCATGAAGGTCCTGCTGACTAAAACATGGTCATGCAAGCCAAGGATTGAGATACACCCCTAACTAAACCTCTGGTCTTAAGGACCAAGCAGAAAAATATATGATGCGATAAATCACTCATGGCATGTACAACATGCCATAATTAATAAAAGGCTTACCTAATAACATGTCATCCCCAACTGTCTCTTCGGGTGTATTGGGTTGCATCATTCGAAGTGCAGTCTCCTGGTGACGTTGGTGGCTAGGTATCGGTCCCGTGGGCGGGCTCTGTCGGAGCAGCGGGTGTATCCCATCCTGTGAGGTCACCGTCGGAAGGAACGATCAGGTTGGAGGGTTAGAGGACAGAGTCCCGGCAACACGGAGTCGTGGTGGGAGGTGTGGGTAAAGTCCCGGCAACGTGAGTCGTGGTGGGAAGCAAAGGAACTGTCCCGGCAACATGAGTCGTGGTGGGAGGTAAAGGCACTGTCCCGGCAACGTGAGTCGCGGCGGGAGGCAAAGGAACTGTCCCGGCAACGTGAGTCGCGATGGGAGGTAAGCGATAGTTGTGGAAGGATAGGGAGTGACGACGAAAATGCTCTTTCCAAAATGACGACAATTTATTAATGCTCTTTGCAATGTGGTTCACCAGGGTTGGGTCACCACTAAAAAATCTCCAGAAATCACCGTGTTATAAACCCTCCACTGCTGCCTGTCTTTGTCCAATGGGGAAAACGTGAGAGACAGTGTCCATCACGCGAGCCAATAGCGAGCGCTGGCGCTGTGTACAGAGGTGGAGTCATCACGGACGGCTCAGAGAACATGGGCTGCAGTGTCCATCAGGAGAGCCAATAGCGAGCGCTAGCGCTGTGTACTGAGGTGGAGTCGTCACGGACGGCTCAGAGAACATGG
>CABEEJ010004173.1:55698-68595 GCA_901482245.1 Timema douglasi
GGGGGGGGGTCCAGGCAGTAGAGAGGGTGGGTGGCGCGGCCGGTGCAAATGCGGAGGAAAGATACAAGGGCTGACTGAACAGTGAGGCACATCAAATACACATAATAATTTCAAGAGCGACAAACACACTCAACAGGTATGAAAACTGTCTAAATTCTACGTACTGACTCTTGAGCCATCTACTCCCTACTAATTTAAAAGTTCAAACTTTTCTCGGCATATTGTTTCCGTTGATCCGGCCTGTCCGTCTGCACCATTGTCGTAACCACTGAGTTATGAAGTTTCGACAGAACAGAGACATGTCGGAAGTGAAGAATATTAGAGTGGAACTGTGTATAGTTCCCAGCAAACTGTGGAGTTTTATAGTGGCTGAACATGATGGACCATGGAAAAAGGTGGGGGGAGGGGGGTAGACGCCCCTTGACGTTGAAAACAGCACATAGGCACCAGCCACAGAACCTATGCGCTCGCAGGTGACGCCAAACTTTTCTCAGTTGGTAAACTCCGCAAAAGGTTTCTCCTCATGCTTCATGCTACACATCAAGGTGTGGTGCAATCAAAAGCAGTAGCTTGCACCTATACATGGTGACCTAAGATGGACACAACCATAGAGGAAGTAGTGAGAACTTACCAAACCTGTCAAGAAAGCCGGAACAATCCACCACAGGCCCCAGTACAGTCATGGATAGCACCAACAAGCCCGTGGATTCGTCTACACATTGACATGGCAGGGCCGATACAAGGACAAAAATTTTTAATACTTGTGGAGGCGCATTCTAAATGGCCTGAAGTCAGACAGATAAAGTCTACAACATCAATGTGCATAATAATGGAACTAAGAGAGATTTGGCTACACATGGATTTCCATCAGTCCTAGTAACTGACAATGGCCTTAATTTTGTGTCTGAGGAGTTTGAACAGTTTCTTAAGCTCACTGGAATTAAGCATTTAGCAACAGCACCATATCACCCTGCAAGCAATGAGCAAGCAGAACGTATAGTTGAAACAGTTGGGAAGAACGACAGGCGACTGGCATACTAGGCTCGCAAGAATCCTCCTCATGCTTCAGACAACCCCCACTGGAACTACAGGCCAAAGTACAGTCAAGCTTCTGATGCATCGCCAACTCGCGAAGACGCTTGGATGTGCTACATCCAGATAGACAAACCACAGGCTTTGTGGTTCTTCAAGATACAAAGAATATGCAAATCTTCACAGAGGGAGCAGCAGTCTGGGCAAGGCGGTATGGAGTAAAGAGGCCTAAATGGATGCCAGCAGTGGTCACTGACGTGTTAAGGAGGAACACAGATCAACAACCAGCAACACCAGAATAATGGCCTCTTCTGAGGCAACGAAGACAGTTGCGCACTCCTGTGTACTTGGGAAATTATGTATAGATATCTAGGAGGGGAGGAATGTAATATACTCTATAGCAGGATGTGTATAGGCTAAGTTGGTCAATCTGGACTGAACTGACTAGAGTAGTCATAGCAGGAAGTGATGGACAACATGTTCCGTTCTAAGACTTTATCTTTGTGATTTTTGGTGTTATTACGTGCGCGATTTATGTGGCTCGTGTACAACACTAAATATGTGTATGTATAAGGACACAACAAAATTTAATCTATATAATATTCTATACACATAAAAAAAACTCTGTGAAACTGATGAACACTTCCATCCAAAGTGAAGGACAAGACTGGACTAAACTATTGATATTGTTGTGTGAATTGTTTGCAGAACAATTGTCATAAAATCATAAAACTGACAAAGAAAAGGGAAGTATCTTTGACTACAAGGGTAATTTACAAGGTCACAAGTCAGAAAATCTCTCAGCACAATTTTATATTTCAAGTGGTGAACAAGCTAAAAATTAAACCACAAACAAAGCCATTGTCAAGTGCTTTCTGTATGTAAGTGAAACAAAGCGGTTGACAGTTACTTCAACTGAAACAAAGCTTATGGTGTCATTTGGTGAGAGTCTGTAAGGTCTTGTCATCTTTTAAGTATCCACTCTTTTTGTCTCTTATTTTAATACAAATGTATTTATTTCTTGTATAGCCCTAATAATATATACAGAATGCATGTTTAAACTCTTCATAATTGTACATTTTTAGCACAATTTTTTATATAATTAAGTATCACATTAATGCCATATGTATCCTTGCGCTATGCAAAATATGTAGCAAGCTATTTTAAATTATTATCATCTTTATAATCAAACATATTAAACTATATACAATCTTAGCTGCTGAACTGTTCTGTTCATACAAATTTTATTCCAATTACTGACTCCTAAGAATTTCAAGTCCTCTAATTCTATTCATCCCTATGTGATATATAGTCTATTTTTCATGACATATATATTTTTAGGGACACCAGTATAAAATATACACACCTCGTAGATGTTCATCCTTTATCGGATATTGGAAATGTTTGCCATGGGCCTGAAAACATATCTGGACACACCTATTTATATGATGATATGATATAAAGAAGTATGTGAGGGACATTTCCAACATCTGATATAAAAAGAATTGCACGGAGGTACGTAATACCTACTCTACAGTAAGTTTGGTGCACCATGTATAAATGCATTTTAATGAAAATAAATCATCAGCTGTAAATCAATATTATGTTACAATGTTCTAAAACACATATTAAAAAAATTGGAGCTTATTGCATATTGTCTATAAGAAGCAGTCAATATGACCGTTGAGCTTTCTAGGTATATGCATGCGTATGGGCCTCCTAGTGTTAATATAGTAATAAATATTCATAATTTATTAAAGATTTTATTTTATTTTGTCATGGCAATAAATGAAAAGCTGCTGAAAATAAAAATTGGAAACCAGGTGTTAGAAAACCTAGAGCAGTTCAAATACCTGGGGAGTTTGTTGACAAAGGATGCCTACTGCATCAAGGAAATTAGGTTGAGGACCGCCATGGTCAAGGAAGCTTTAAACAAGAAGAGGTAACTGCTAACCAGCAAGTTGAGTTTGGAACTGATAAAATGCTACATTTGAAGTATTACTCTATATGGGGCAGAAACCTGGACTCTTAAGAAGATGGAAAAGAAATACTTGGAGAGCTTTTAAATGTGGTGATGGAGAAAACTTGAGAAGCTCGGGCAGACAGACAGGGTGACACATGAAGTCCTAAGAAGAGTTGGTGAGAAGATAACCATTTTGGATGTGATTCCTTGGTACAAAGCAAACAGGATTTGACACAACCTTAGGAGGGACTTTTCTGCACAACGTCATAGAAGGGAAGGTTGAGGGAAAGAAGAGCTTAGGAAGAAGGAGGCAGAGCACAAGGCGCATTGGTGGACTGATTTCATTGACCTATCATAAGATAGAACCCCTAATCATGATAATGATGATAATGCCATGCTTATATTTATAACCTTATGTTTTGTGTTACTATTGAGTGCCAAACCAGGCTGATATTTTATTTCCTGATGATGAATTGTTATCTCAGTTGGTGGTATCAAAAATAACTAAAATATTATGGTGTATTATAACTTTTTTTAAAAATTTCAAGTCATTTTGTGATTCAGTGACAGTAAACACACACAATCATTAACACAAAACAGAATAAAGCATATAATGGTTAAACTATGAATATTAATAATTTAGAATACAAAATTTAATAAAACCTTATAACTCTCAGATTGAGTTGTAAACTATCACTGTTTTTCATAAATGTAATAATCATTCTCCTGTTGCCTGTGCTTATGGATAGTCTGTCTAAATACCTAGCTTGTTTAGTCTTGTGTGCCGTGCCGGTTTAGGTCGGCGTTTGAATATTGGCCAAAAATACTTATGGAGATTTTTTTCTAATAGGTTTTTCACTTTGCCATGCAAATGGAGATACATTTTCTAAATTTAACCTTCCTCATCCCTACTATATTAGTTTGATTAATATATGTGCATATAACTTGAACTAGTAGTGAGACGCAGTAAAAACTAAAAGTCTAACATAATTTGCATTCCTGACAGATAATTTGGCAGGTGTTAACCAAGGTAGATATACATTGTGTAAGATTGTTTCCATTTAAATAAAAAACCTATAATTTGTGATATCTTTCATTAATCAAACATATTGCAGAAAATACTTCATATGTCTTTGATTTCAGGGAGGGCGTGAGCATGGAGTCCCAATCTTGATCTCAGAGATAGATCCAGATGGTCTTGCAGCAAGCAGTAGGGCAGTGTTTATAGGTGACGCCGTCTTGTCAGTGAATGGACATAATCTCAGAAAGGTATTATATATATACGCAATGAGTTAATGTTTTAAATGGTGTTGGTCCTCTTCATCTCCTCCAAGTCATATCAATTATTAAATCACTTCACCCCCAATTGTTTCTATCCCCATATTATATTGCCCCCACGACCACCCTTAACTCCTAAATGCAGCTGTCCCTGCTGGAACCAAGATTTACCATTGATAAATTTATCCCTGGGCCAGCTTTCCTCATAAATATTTATTGTTGAGAGGATGTTTACTTCTTCATAACAATGAAAAACAAACCTTTCTACGTCCTTGTTCCTCATTCATTGTTAGCGATAATGGTCTTAAAACTCATGCTCAGTATAAGAAAGGAAAGGAAGGAAAATAAATAAAGGCAAATTGACTCAAATGAAAATAGACTGAATAATTAATTTTATATCCATTACTGTTTACAATCTATGGCCTGGGTCAGTTTAAAAAAAATTCTAGTTGTATATATTTTCCCACTACCGCCTGTCTAGGCTTGACTTAGCTTCATATGCTTTATAATATAGGCTATCTTAAGACTAGTACAGGCACAATATCCAGTCCTCGGCTGTTAATTTATCAATGTGAAAGTGTAATCCATATTTTCATCAATGATAAATTTTCGGCTATGCCAAGAATTGAATCCTGGGCCCCTTAGCTCAATAGGCAGACATGCTACTGACTGAGCTAAGATTTCGGACTGAATCATTAATTGTTTAACATAATATACTTTTGCAATATGTTCAGTTCGGAAAAATAAATGTATTTAATAGAATCCCATTCTTATAGAAAATTTAAACACATTATTTTGTGGTCACATTGATTACATCTTAATTTTTATAACTAGGACAAAAGTGACTTTACCAAAATTTGTTTTGGTATCTTGATTAAAATACACTGCTAAATATAAAGTGAACAAATTCTGGAAGAAATATCACATTGTTTTTTAATACATTTAAAGAGTATTTTTTAAATATGTATAACTTTCAACAAAATATTGCACATGTATAGAGTATTTATATTATATCTATCATTAGTATAGATGGTTCCTTTGACTAGCCAAATTCTTGAATTTATAAGGACATTTGAGATTTGAGGACTTAAAAGAAACTATATCTGAGAAATTGTAATTATATGAGGTCTGGGACCTCAAAACTTTTCATTCGGTCAAGCTCAAGTAAGAATACAATTTGAGTTTAATCAATATATAATGGCTAACATTTAACAATATAATTAAAAATTATTTATTTAGTAAAGCTATTAAGTATGATGGAGTAGAGTTGAGAAATTAACAGAATGTAAAATATCTTGTAAGTGCGCTTAAGGAGAAGTGTGTGAGTAAATAGGATTTAATAAGAAGAGGACAGCAGGGGGAGTTGTTCTATAGGTGTGTGAGATCGGCTTTGGAAAATAGAAGTGCCATCAAAGTGTAAGGAAGTGTTGTATAGGGTGTACTCTGTACTAATAGTTACACATGCAGCAGAAACATGGACAATGAATGTAAGAGAGCCTAGGAAAATGGAGGCCATGGAAATAAAGTTTGTGAGGAGCATGTTAGCTGTCACGAGGATAAACAAGATTAGTAATGAAGTTATCTAGGAAAGAGTGGGGGTACAGGGAGTACATGACATAGTAAATAAAGCAATACAGATATGGTATGAACATGCAATGAGGATGGAGAAGGGATAAAATTCCAAAGAGAATGATGGAGACAATGTAGGAAAAAGACTGCAAGAGAGGCCAAGAAAGAGATTGGAGTAGCAGATAATAAAGTGTGCAAGTGAGAGGAGAAGCATGATGGAAGGAAATAGGAAGATTGAGGAATTTTACTAATTGTACCCAACCACAGATTGGAAACAGTTGATGATGGTGATGATGATATATATAGATACTGAAGGAATGATTATTTTTTTGCCTGATAGACCTGGTAAAGCCAAGATTTTTGAAACTTGTAACCAAACATGAATTGGTACATTCCTTCAATTCTTTTATTATCTGGAATATAGCCATTCATATGGCGCTCCTCCATTTCCAACATTACAATGGCTAGGTGTCTTCACACTACTCTCTTCATTTGTTTTCCCCCCCTTCAACTCCCCTCACACACATTACCCCCTTTTCTTACTACATCTGTATATTTTACAAACATCATCCAGACAAGCAGAACATATATTAAACAATGAGTAACACATCACCAGAAACAGTATAGAGCAATGATAAATAGCCTTGTACAAAAAGCTCAAAATTGTCAATCCCATAAATCTTTCAATCTTGGGCCTGAGCATATATTTAAGGCTTAGCTAGGGCAAAACCAATTTAAGTAAGTTAATCACAACCCTAAAAATATATTAATTTCAAATATACTCCAACATAGCTATAGGACAAATCTAACATCAAAACCTCAGCTCTTTAATTTACCACCTAACTGAATGTGAATTTCCATTTAAACAAAAAAATATATATAATCTGCTTATTATTTATATAATAGTTAGCAACTAAAGAATTAATGTGAACAAAATGAGAATTGAAAGAAGAAGAAAACCATGTTGGAAAATTAACTTAATGCATATACTTATCATGTTTTTTAAGATTTTAATTCAATATTCTGTATTTGTTTGTTAAATGAAGATTTGGATGTTATAGTCTCTAATTAAGATTAATTATTTACAGAACTGGAGCAAATCTATGTGCTTAGAAAAATTAACTATGTGATATTTTAAAATGAATAATAACGGTCTCACTTTAGTAAATTTTATTTTTTCATAATTTGAGAATAATTTTACTATATTTTTTAATGATAATGTCATACCTATAAATCAAAATAACAAACATTTTCAAATATTTGACATGGTTTTGAATTTAATATGTTTGTTAGGCCAGTCACCAAGAAGCAGTAGATGTGCTAACCAATCTCTCTGGTAATGTGAACTTCGAACTTCAGTATATTGCCACAGGGGAAAGTGATGATGATAATTCTCTTGCAGAGGATATACACGGGTTCAAGTATGAAACTAAATCAACTCATTATAAAATGCCATTTCATGTCTAAAAGAAATTTTATAATAATGGAAATTAATTTAAAAAAAAAAATTGATGTGTGTACTTATGTACGCGCGCGAGAAGTTATACTTCTTTGGCATCATTAAATAAATATTTAACAATAATAATTTGATAATATTTAGTATTAATTATGTTAAATAATAATATTTTAATTTATATCAATAAATAATACATACAGATAGTTAACCTCAATTATATTGGAGCACTTGAAAAATTCTATAAGCACAATTTTTTTCACTAATATTTACAAATAGTAAATAATATTAATCAAAATATTCAATTTAAATCACTACTGAATATAAATGAGCGGTTTAGCTTCAACCTGTTACTTTTGTGTTACAGTGATGCGCGCGCATCTTAAAATTTCACTCTCATCATTTTTTTATAATGCCCCTAAAGAAGTATAACTTCAACAAAGAAAATGGAGAAATAAACCAAAAAATGTAAATTTAATAAATAAAACCCACCTAGGGGAAGAGTAAAAATGTGTGAAGAACCCAATGCACAAAGGTGACATCTTCCTTTCTTCTGGCTTTTATAGTAGAAGTAGTTACACACATTCAAACATTAATTTTAACACAAATTGAGTAATATTTCAGTATTGTTACCTTTATCAAACAAAAAGAGAAGCGGGAATACATTTTACACAAACACTGAATTACTCCATTTTGAATTAAAAAAGAAACTGTTAGAAAAACATTGTACTGTTAATTCGTCAGCATTTGCCTCTAGAGAGGATTCAAAACTAATAATGATAAATATTTAACTCTGTTGAGATTGAATTCAAGGGACCCATTTAGAAACATAATTTTCAAAACACTACAATAACCATGCTAATAATATTTTTATTTTTAATAGCAATGACATTTTTTAAGATTCTTTTTGTTTCATCGTTTCAGGTACCGTTTCTTTGATGATGAAGTTTTAACTAACTCGGATGAAATAAATATACAACCAGTATACTATGGTTTACAAAGTAATTCTGACAAAAACTGTGCCTTATTATCCACCCCTACTGCTCCACGCACCCCTGAGAGCATGTAAGTGTACTTTCATTATTTATTTTACTTTTATTTAATGGTTTTAGGCTAATTATTTTTAATCTGGAAATTGTTTTTGCAAAAAATGAATTTAAAAATCTTCTTTTAATTTAATATTAAATATGTATTTTGACTTTATATATACTACTTATGATTGGCACCATTAATGGGTAATAATATATATTGCTTACTGTATACCTCTCATTATAAGTTTTTTTGGATAAAATATTCACCACAGGATCTTGAATCATGATACAAGACTTGGTTGCAGTCTATTGTTGTTGAACTTTTCCTTTCACTGCTCAGCCACAGCATTTTCCTCTTTTCAGAATTTTTTTTACTGGACAAGTGAAATTAATGTTAACATATATTTTTACTTGTTAATGTGGTTTTACTATATATGTTCTTTTAGAATTATTGATATTGGTTATAGACAGTACATAACAAGAAATGACAGCATTAGCCCTAACACTTTTGGGGTATATAGTCCCACTTATAAAGTAGAGATATATTTTCTTCAAATGATTATACTTCATTATTGAATTATTATAACTATCATTATCATTATCGATGTTTCTGCAAGGGCATTTGTTCTAGAGGGTTAGAGCATATGAAACTACTTATAGCAGACCCTGAATCCTTTGTACTGTGATGTCTTCACACCACAGATAGATTAAAATTGGTCTCACCTTAAATTGATTTTACCAAAGTCCTTCAAAGGAAGTTAGTTTGCTAAGACCTAAGGTTTTAATAGAATTAAAAATATAATTGCTCGTCTAGTTTCACAGTCCAGTTATATCATCGATAGTGTCATTCTAAATTTCAATGTTTGAATATTGCTTTAGCATTTTGTCTTAGTTTTTTGGGCTAATCTATGAACATTCAAAATTAGTTATATTTTAATTGAAATTTACTTTGTCTGAAAAATTCTTGATCCTTCATAATATACTGTAGCTGAAACACGTGGCAGAGATCTATTTGGTTATTTAAAACTTTTAATAGCAGTTACTACCCTCTTACATTACCTTCTTCTACAGTATATGTCTCTCTATGGTGTTTCTTACTAAATATTGGCATTTCCCTATTTTTATCTTTTACATTTATCTCCATGTCATAGAACCGTATTTTTGCGAGGAATATTCATTGCACGCATAACATGAATAGAACATTTTCTGTTGTAAATTTTATTCCAAACTTTTTTTTCATACTAGCATATTTTCCTAAAATTGAACAGTTCATCAGATAAATGAGCTTAATCGTATTCGGGGCTGATTTTTACAATTTTACAGGGGGGGGAGCTACCATGATAGGTGAGAGAACGCTTTCCTTTATTTCATTTAAAACGCCTTTAACAAAGTTCCTGCTAAGTTTCAAAACTTTATGAATTTTTCCGTTAATAACCCAATATTGCAGTTTTGTGGTCCAAACAAAAACATACTGATCAGGGTAAATAAAATGCTTCATATACTCTAGCAGTTTTGTCATAATGAAACGATTGCCCAATCATGTATAGGCAGTCTGTAATCGAGATTACATCTTTGAAGAAGCTGAACCAGCTATTATAAAAGGAAAAGTGGAAAATCATCATGATCATGTAACACTGTTTTTTTTAAACATCCCTTTAACATTTCCAAATGCTCTCACCCAAACCATTGCTGCGGTGATAGTGAAGACTGGAGGCTATTAATTCAATGTTCCATGATCGCGCAAACATTTTGAATTCGTGTGAGTCGAAAGGTTGGTTGTTAGTCATAAGTTGTTATAGGAATCCCAAAATGAGCAAAGATTGGTTTGAGCTTACCTATTGCGGAGGAGGCAGAATTATTTGAGACCTTCTCAACCTCAATGCACCATGAATGGTAGTCCACAAGAACGAGATAAATTTTGCCATCACAATCCACAAAATCGGTGGCGACTTTAACAAAGAGTAATTTAGGGATGTCATGAGGTTGAAGGGGGTTATTTACTTTAGCCAAATTGAAAACGATTTCATATTGGGCACACAATTATGAAACATTTTTAATCAGAGTTGAACCCTGACCAATAGAAGGTGCAAGGCACTCGAGCCTTGACTTTCTCAAAACAGATGAGTTGCATGAAGGATTTCAATGGTGACATGTCAGGCTTGAATAGAACCAACTGACACCCAGTACAGTTAAGAAGGTTATAACTTTTCCCACAAAGAACCAAACATTTCCCCTGTTTAATACAATGTTGTTTTCACATGCAACCTGAATAACTTGCTGAACTATTTCCCATAACCCTTCATTTGTGTCTGCTACACATAATACATCATCACAAAACACACGCCACATGCAATGTTTCCAAGTTATACCGGAGTTTTGTTAAAGTGCCTATTCAGGAGTAAGCTCAGTCCAAATGGGGTGCACACTTTATTTTGGTAAAATCCATCTTTTAAATCAAATACTCAAACAGATTTGTATTGCCTATTTTGGAACTTATTTCATCAAAACACATTCTCGGACCAAATTTTTACTATGATCCTTAGGATCAGTGCACAGCCTTTTGGCCCTGGTTTTAGGTTTTTAAACACACCAGGCTTCTTACCCATTCACCAGCAAAAAACAAACAAAAACCTCATTAATACCACACTGTTAATGATCATCTAAATGCCACTTGAGCATATTTAAAATTTTCAGGAAAACTTTGCAAGCTGTGCTCTAAGGTACACCACCATTTTAAAAATTTAAATCAAGAATTTCTGGACACTATCCTAGACTAGTAAAAACAAATCTTGGTTTATTGCCCGGATGTTTTGACAATCTGTTTTATTTTGATCACTAAGGGGGCTCCAACAATTTTTTTTTAATGAGAATGAGACTCACACAAGATAAAAGCTAATAAGGTGTATGGCCCAAACGGAATTGACAATGGTGAACACCAAGCTGTATGTTTATTCTCATAACAAACAGGAAGGTAAATTTCACCAACAGGTTGAATCTCAAAATCCCCAAAAGCTTCACTATATGTTTTAGGAGCACTTAGCTTAGAACTATAATCTGGATCAATTGATTGCAACTTCCTTAAAGGAAGAATGTTGACTTATTTCCCTGTGTTCACTTTAAAAAGTACAGGTTTGCAGTGAATTAACAATGATATGCAACATTGGCGAATGGTATCCACAGAATTAATAACTGAAAAAGAACCAACCAATGTTTGAATAACCAAAAACAGGGAACAAAGAACAACCATCGGTACCTTGACCTTAACAAAAATATTCACTATCACCAACATTTGAAATATAGTTAACACATTGATTATTATCAGCATTCATAGCAATATCTAAATCATTTTTCATGGCTCTTGGTTCAAAAGCACTAAAGCCACTAGAAAAACAATTTGTGGCAACACAATTTCATAGCAAAATAGTTTATACCTTGTCATCAATTACATTGCTTATTAATGAATTGAACATTGAAAGGAGGATAGAACACACCAGAAAACTGTTGCAGGGTGTCTACTGGGTCACGAAAGTCACGAAAAAGTCATTAATTGGAAAAAGGTCACGAAAAAGTCACATTTTAAATATTTTTGTCATAAAGTCACGAAAATAATTTTAGTTTGAATTTCCCACACATCGTAACAACGCGAATGCTTCAAAGATAGCGCTATCCACTACAACGGGATGGCACGCGCCAGTCGGAAGTTGCCTGATTGTTTTGTTTGTGATCCCAACGACAAGGTTAACGTTCGCCATCTTGTATTAAATTTTAATGTGGCGTGCTACTTCTCTCGTGGGGTGTGTGAGTACAATATGCTGTGTGTGTGTTTTCAAATAATGATTTTCTAGTGAATTAATTGGAAATAAGGTTTTGTAGATGATACAGGAAAATACCAGGACATTTTCTACACAAACCGTGTGTTCATCTGTGTTGTGGATCTGGATCAAGATGTTGGCAGCAATTATCAATTATTTTACGCTTTCAGTGATCCGACTGCAATTTGAGGGTGGTGTAAAATGTATATTATAATTTCAAATTAACGTTGGCAGCAAATAGCAATTGTTTTCACAGTGAAATATGGCGTATTTTTTATAAAATATAAAATAATACTATTAGTGTTAATATTTGATCCTTGACATAAGTCATTTAATTTTAAAGACCATTCATTCAAAACAGTCAAAATTTACCAATTTTTAAAATGATTTTCGTTGTCTTATGGGCACATAAAATGTTAGGCCTAAATTATTTTTAATCGTGTGTTGCGAAAAAAATCCATACTTTTTTTTAGGGGCATTCAAAGATTTTATGTGTGAAATTTAGGCAAATCTGTTAAAAGATGCCTGGTAAAGGTTCGTTCAAAGAGTTTTGGCTGACATTTGAAGAAAATAAATACTCAAATTGGTTGCGCCCTGTTGAAGATGACCAGTATAAGGCTTATTGTACATTTTGTAAATCGAAATTTGATATAAGCCAGAGTGGGTTGAATGAAGTGAAAATTCATGGAAAAGGTAAGAAGCATTTGGAATTAACCTCTGCCCTACTCCAAGGTAAGCAAAAAACGCTCAGCTTTATAT
>CABEEJ010004174.1:0-35234 GCA_901482245.1 Timema douglasi
GTACTCACCTCTATTAGCTCCGCCCTGCGAGCCAAACCCACCACGATGAGCCCATTCTTGACCAGTTCCCGGACAATGGCAGCTCCAATCCCAGCACTTGCCCCTGTCACCAGAGCGACACGTCCTGACCAGCGCTCCATCGTGAACTGACTGAACTAACACGTTGTAGAGCTGCACAACTATTTATAATGTTACGGTGATACAACAATTACACCATACAATTAGTATATCTCTTGTTTATCGTATATGTTTCATTACGTGAGTTGGGTGAGGTCAAGCCATTTTTTTTAGCGTCCCATCTTACTACCTGTTCAGGTTATACGCCATCATCATCATCATCATCATCATCATCATCATCATCATCGTAATCAACTGTTTCCAGCCTGTGGCCGGGTCAGTTTAGTAGAATGCCTCCATCTTCCTCTACCCTTCCACCACTATTCCTCCTTTAATTTCTTCCATTCTTCTCCCCTCACTTGAACACTTTCTGTTATCTGCTCCTTCCATATGTTTCTCGGCCTCCCTTGCGGTCTTTTCCCTACATCCTTTATTCAGATTACACGTATATGTACTTATTACTAAAGTGAGATAGAGATGAGGAGGGTTGAATTTATAGGAAGTGTACCTGCATTTGCGTAGAGGGAAGATGGGGGGGGGGAGAAATTGAGGAGAAACCACCGTCAGAACCCCCGGCCGGTATTCTTAGCCCGATCTCCCTGTCATCGGTAGACTAGTCTATTGCGAGAATGACTCCTTATACTTTGCGGCCACCGAAGCGGATGTATCAAAGACTGGTCCTCTACTTGGTACACACACCCGCCTCGGTGGTGTAGTCGACTAACGCGCTAGTCGTGTTGAGCTCGACTGCCGAGGACGGGGAGGTCGAGGTTCAAATCTCGGTCGGATGAACTGGGGGTGCTTTTTCATAAATGGTTTTCCACTCTCCCTCCACGCAAATGCGGGTTCACTTCCTCTAATTCAACTTTCTCAATTCCCAATCCATTAGCATAATTAGTACTTAAAGCGTATAACCCGAACGGGTAGTAAGACGCGGTGCTAAATAATAAATAATAATAATACTTGGTACACAATTATCATCTCATAACTCTCGATTTTATCTTTTATTTCATTTAAGGCAATGGTTTTATTAATCCATATTTTTAACCTCATCTTATACGCATTTTAAATTGGTTAATGGATGAGTGAGGTAGAATTTAGAGAACATTTAACAACCTTTGCGCGGAGGTGTAGTGGTAAACAATAGAATTTTTTTTTTAAATATTTTCAACCCGTCAAAAATTCTAAGCTTGACTTCCCCATCATTGATAAATCAGTCCAAATGAGCCTGGCACGCTGTCCACGCGACCACCGATACGGATATTTGAAAGGTTGTTTACAAGACTTGATTTAAGGAGTAAATCCATTGTAAGAGTAGTTTAGATTATTAACTACTATATTTTATGTATCTATTCGTTCTTATATCTAGATAGCCGTTAAAAATCAGATGCTATGCTATAATTTGTTTTGGGTGACCTGGCGGTCTAGGGGTAAGGTGTCAGACTTCTGTGCTGGCGGCCGGGGTTCAATCCTCGGTCCCGGCACAGATTTATCTGATTACCAAACCCTTCCTTCACCTCTGACAAGACATCTTGTGAATGTGGGGAATGCCAGGCCTCCACCGTGGTTCGGATTCCACGTTAAACTGTAGGTCCTCCATTTCATCTCACAATCACCCTACCATTACACATTAGCGTAAGTGCGTATAACCCGAACGGGTAGTAAGACGCGGTGTTAATAATAATAATAATAATAATAATATAATTTGTTTAAAACTTTGAAATTCTATTATTATTTTTTAAAGGTGAATGAAGAGTTAAATCCTTCTTTTTTTTGTATGATAAAATATTACGATTTTGATAGTAATTAACTTTTTTTGGTACAATTCAAACATAAGGCCTTCAATACAAATATTAATTAGCTAATGAGAATTGAACTTAATTTTTAATTATAACTTACACTTGGAACTTCCAGTGTGGTGTTATAAGGATTATTAGGATTTGGTGAATAATTTTAGGTTAATTCGAATCCAGGAATTAAGTGATTGTAGTTAAGCCATAACTTTAGGTCCTGTTCTAGCGTAGAACATAGAACATTTTATGTGAGTTTATAGAAATTTGATATAGGTAATAATAACTTTTACATGTCTTATAGAGATTTAAGGATGGATAGAAGGGATAAAAACCAATTACTATATTTTTAATTTTTAATGACTTTTCACTATAACTAGCACTTTTCGAACTAAATGATATATTCCTGGATATATTGCATTATTGTTATTTTATTTTATTCGACATTTCAAGATATTTCGTGTATGACATCTTAAAAATATTCAAGACCCGAGTTGTCTAACGCGCTACTCTTGTTAATAGACTAGACTGCCGATGACGGTGAGATCAAGGTTCGAATCTCTGTCGGGTGCGATGAGGTTTTTTCCAAACTGGTTTTCCACTCTACTTCCAAGCAAATACGGGTACACTTCCTCTGAATATAACCTTCCTAATTCATAAAACCACTAGCGTAATTAGTAAATAAGCGTATAGCCCGGACGGGTAGTAATACACCGTGCTAAAAAATAAATTAAAAATCTTCAACTTTTATATTCCGTCTCCGTCCAGCCTGTATATGTTTAGTTTTATTATTTGAGTAGGGGTGAGGAAGGTGAAATTTAAATGAAACGTATCTGCATTTGCATGAACAGAATGTCTACGGGGGAAACCCGGGCAGGATTTGGACCCTGACCTCATCACAGGCAAACCACCCTAGATGAGCTTGATTGACACTAATTTGTACGTCCATCAATCTGGATGGTATTCTTCTCTTTTGTCCCTATCCATCCCACAAAGATTTGCCAATTTTCAACTCGTCTCAAGATTTATGATGAAAGACAATGTTACCCGCTTCATTGGCCGAATGGTCTAAGGCGTCATTCTCGTGTTAAGCTGGCCTGCTGATGACGGGGAGATCGGGGTTCGAATGCCGATTGGGTCTACTGAGGGTGTTTTCTGAATTGCTTCCCACTCTCCTTCTAGGCAAATGTGGGTAGATACGTTCGGATTATACGCTTATGTACCAATTACGCTAATGGTTTTAGAGATGATGAAGGTTATAACTATAGGAATTGTACCCTAATTTGCTTGGAAGAAGAATGGAAAACCATTTTGGAGAGACCATCCTCAGTACACCCGACCAAGATTCGAACCTCAATTTCCCCGTCATCGGCAATTTAGTCTGAGAGAGTAGCGCATTAGACCATGCGATCACCGATGTGGGTTATATAGCCTGAACAGGTAGTAAGACGGGGTGATAAATAAAAATAAAAGACAAAGCTCGCAAAATTAATAAAGCGATAGAAGGCAACTAGTTTATCATTTAGATTCGAAGGTTACGTTTACATCTATGTCAAACAATGAAATATAAATTAATATGTTACTACACCTCATGCATATTTCCAATACGATGACATGTGGTAGTTAAACATCAACATTAAGTGTCTTCGACTACCATCATGTGACAGTGAAAGAGTCCTGTAATCAAGTGATAAACAGCAATGGAAGATGAATAGCCATAAGAATATTGTGTATGTATGTGATTCCAAGGTCATTTGCAGACACGTGGATGAATAAAGTTAAAACAAGAAACAATCATATGCTGTTAATTGATGCAGTTTCGGTCAGTTCACCAACAAAAGTTGAGCTAGTTATTTTATAATCCTCCAATCTCGTCAAATCTTGTAAATGATAGTGTAGAACTTGAGGTAGATGCCAACAAAACTGTCTTCCAAAATCTGAAAATCAATTTCCACAGTTACAGACAAGCTCATGTGTCCGACATGTTATTGACAAAGCTAAGGTGTCTGACAGAAATAGGGTGTTTGACGCAGTTAAGGTGTCTGACGGGGCTAAGGCATCGAACACAGCTAAAGTCCAGTCCAAGACTAGAACAGAACAACCAACACGAACATGTTCGCGACAAGTGTGGAAGGTTTTCCGAACAGAACATTGTTAACAGAATGTGTTCGTTGTTCTGTTCTGCACCGATCTACCAGTTGTCGGTTTTTTTTTGCCCGTCGCATCAAAGAAGGATGTTCGTGTTACGGACTTGTTCTACTCTGGACACCTCCGAGAACATTTACGCAAACACTTCACCGAACATACAGTAGCCCCATGACTTCTTTGGTGCTGAATGACAGCTCACAGCTGAGAGCTAAAAGCTTTGAAATGTTACCAGACCAAATTATGTATCCCTACGTCGAACCATATGATCTGAAAAAACATGTGTTTAGCAGCTGTCACTTCTGACATTCAAAATTTAGGTAATGCCTAAATGTTGATTGTCAGAAGTCAGATGTGAGCTGTCAGTCAGCACCAAAGAAGCCGTGGAGCTACTGTATATAGCCGGACAGCAGCCGAGTCACACGTGTGTATCGATTTTTGGCGAGTATATTTCTTAGTGTATGTGTTAAATTAATAGTAATTATTATTATATCTCATTATTTTAGCATAGTGTAAAAGTGCAAATTAAGCTCATAGAGCCTTTATAGGCTACACCAGGTAATCTGGAATCCTAACGATTTAGATCACTATAATAAAATAAAAAACCGTATGCGTGGAGGAGACTTACGCTAATGTGTAGTGGTAGGGTGATTGTGAGATGAAATTAAGGACCTACAGTTTAATGTGGGTCCGTGATAGACAGGGACGGGAACAAGTGCAGTAAAAAAATGGAAAGTATGTTAGCAGCCCTTTGAAAGGAAAAAAGAAATATCATCGATACAGGAAAAGCTAAGAAATTATATACAAACTATTATTAATATATAAATTATTTACAAACTATCATTTATATGTACAGTAGCCCCATGGCTTCTTTGGTGCTGACTGACAGCTCACAGCTGACAGTTGACTGCTTTAAAAAGTTACCAGACCAAATTACGTATCCCTACGCCGAACCAGATGATCTGCAAAAAAACACGTGTTTAGCAGCTGTCACTTCTGATATTCTAAATTTAGGTATATACCTAAATGCTGACTGTCAGAAGTCAGCTGTGAGCTGTCAGTCAGCACCAAAGAAGCCATGGGGCTACTGTAAGTTATATATATAGTCATTCAAAGCTTTTTGTAGGTCACATATTTGCTTGAATTGAGTGAGCAAAATACATCCTAAAAGTAGCATTAGTTTTCACATGGTTTAATGTGCTATTTTCATGTTTAGACTGAATTACGAGTGACCGAAATATCAGGGTTCGAATCCCACTCGGTTGCACTGAAGATATGCTAGGGTCCGGGGTTCGATACTCGGTCCCGGCACAAATTTATCTGGTTGCCAAACCCTTCCTTCACCTCTGACAAGACGTGTATTAATCACAACTTGTGAATGTGTGGAATGCCAGGCCTCCACCAGGCCTCCACCGTGGTTCGGATTCCACGTTAAACTGTAGGTCCTCCATTTCATCTCACAATCATCCTACCATTACACATTAGCCTAAGTGCGTACAACCCGAACGGGTAGTAAGACGCGGTTCTAATATTAATAATACGTCCTAAGTTAGGTGCTTAGGGACAACTAGGGGAGGATTTTTTTTTTCGGCACCGCGTCTTTTTAACCGTTCAGGTTGTATGCCTAAGTACTAATTACACTAATAGGCTAGGGATAAGATAGGTGTAATTGAGAGAAAATGCACCCACATTTGCGCGGAGAGCGTATGGAAACCATTTAGGAAAAAAACTTTACTGCACCCGGCTGGGATCCAACTGTTTGTAATGCTGCACCATTTTTACCTATCGCTAATTTCCGAGTTGGCATACTTCGTTTTACTAATATGACTTAATAGACTGATTGTTTCCAATTTTTTATTTCCAGAAACTTTTCTTTTGTTTACCAAATAGGAGATGTTTGTGAAGTTAAGATAAATAAAGTTAATACCTCTAGTAATTTGTTAAATTTATTTATAACGGGTGACCTGGCGGTCTAGGGGTAAGGTGTCAGACTTTTGTGCTGGCGGCCGTGGTTCAATCTTCGGTCCCCTCACAGATTTATCTGATTACCAAACCCCTCCTTCCCCTCTGACAAGACATCTTGTGAATGTGGGGAATACCGGGCCTCCACCATGGTTCGGATTCCACATTAAACTGTAGGTCCTTAATTTCATCTCACAATCACCCTACCACTACACATTAGCGTAAGTGCGTACAACCCGAACGGGTAGTAAGACGTGGTGCTAATAATAAATAATAATATTTTTAACAATCTCTACTTAAATACATTTTTTTTCAATATATAACAAAAAACACGCGCACACACAAACGTTTTTGTTCTCCAGTTGTTTAATTTAATATGTTTTATTCGTTAGTTAAAATGATTTTAAAAAACAACCAGCTATGGGAACACGTTGCGAACATGTTCTGATCAAGTCTGGACACTCGGCCACAGTTAATCGAACAACGAACAAATTCGTGGATATGTTCATGTTGTTGTTTTGTTCTAGTCTGGACGCGGCTCAAGGTGTTACACATAGTACTGACTATTAGCTGACGTACAGTAGCCCCATGGCTTCTTTGGTGCTGACTGACACCTCACAGCTGACAGTCAACATTTAGGTATGTACCTAAATTTTGACTGTCAGAAGTGATAGCTGATAAACACATGTTTTTACAGATCATATGGTTCGGCGTAGGGATACATAATTTGGTCTGGTAACTTTTCAAAGCCGTCAGCTGTGCGCTGTCAGTCAGCACCAAAGAAGCCATGGGACTACTGTAGCTAAGTTATCAGAGTTAAGACGTCTGATAAAGCTAAGGTGTTAGCCATATTACTGATTGACCTAAGATTCTAGACATTTTTTTTTTTACAGATCTAAGGGGTTAGTAATGAGTCAGTCTGAGATAAAGTGTTAGACATGGTTCTGCTTGAGATTAGGTTTTAGAAATGTTACTGACTAAGCTAAGGCGTTTCACATACTTCTGTCTGAGATAAGGCCATCCTAGGCAGATATTCAAGAACTGTTGAGGTTACCATGCATGAAGCAAAATTCAACTGTTTCTACTGGAGAGTTATTTTATTTCTTTTGGCTACCCGCCCTCGGTGGCGTAGTTGGCTAGCGCGCTAGAATCGTGTTGAGCTGGACTGCTGAGATTGAGGTTCAAATCTGTCAGGTGAACTGGGGGAGGGGGGGTTTTCCGAAATGGTTTTCCACAATCTTCCCATGCAATTGCGGGTTCACTTCCTTTATATTCAACCATCCCAATTCCTAGCTCATTCGTGTGATTAGTACATAAGCGTATAACCCGAGCGTGTAGTAAGACACGGTGCTAAATAATAATAATAATAATAATTTAAAAAAATCTCTTTGGACCAAAAATAAGCCTTACTATGAAAATTAAACTGTAGTGTGATATAACCCTTTCATTGAGCCGTATGACATTTCAGTGTCTTCCATACATAAAACCGGGTGTTACCAACGTCTTGAAGGGGAAGAGGGGTACCTGGACTCCCCTAATTACCCCGCCGAGTACCCGCAAGGTCTGGAGTGCTGCTACGAGATCGCAAGACCTTCTTCTCGTTACTGCGGTCTTATGCTCTATGGTATGTATTGGACTGTTTCATCCATATGTTACTTATTAAAATACCGGCTAAAAGGAAGCTCGCCCCGTTTTTCCGGTGGAATACTATCCATGTTTTTAAATGCAAGCGGCTACACGAGTCCGCACCGCAACGACGCGAACGAGTCGTCGAGAGAGCATATTGCTCCGCAGTTTTGCGGTGCGGTGCGGACCGTGTAGCCACCTACCAACGGAAATAAATGTTCGGGAGCTTCCGAACTGTTTTCACAGTGAGCTTGATTTTAAAAGAGCAGTGATTTATACCAGTGATTGGAAGTCACTGTGTCAGCACTTGTAAAATTAGGGATTTCTTACACAGCCGTTGCACGTGTGACGCTGTTTTGTTTTCAACATTTACGTACAAGATAAACAATATTATATACAACAACTTATTAAAACAAGAAACATTCTTCTTCTTTATTAGCTAACGTAAAACGTTATTCTTCGTAAATAATATCGGTGTGGGTCGGCTCCATCTAGCCGGTCCTTGAGTTATCTAACATACATTTTATAAATACAATCCGACACGTTAGATCAGTCGGTAGTGTGTCTGTTTACTGGGTTAAGGGTGACCTGGCGGTCTAAGGGTAAGGTGTCAAGACTTCTGTGCTAGGGTCCGGGGTTCAATCCTCGGTCCTGGCACAGATTTATCTGATTGCCAAACCTTCCTTCACCTGTGACAAGACTTGTATTAATCACAACTTGTGAATGTGTGGAATGCCAGGCCTCCACCGTGGTTCGGATCTCACGTTAAACTGTAGGTCCTCCACTTCATCTCACTATCGCCCTAGCATTACACATTAGACTGGGCGTTTGTTTTTATATAATAACTGTCGCGCGTCATGAAAAGGATTGTTACGTTTAAAAGAGCTAGCCTGATATATTGTTTGTACGTCACCATTAGGGTGACATTTAATATAAAGATTGAATTGGGTCCAAGTTTGCTGTTTTGCATTATAATAATTAAAAAGGGATTATGTCTTATTTTATAAATTAAAAGTTCTGGTGTTTTATAGTTATTTAAGCAGATAAACAGTTTTTTAGCTAGATATTTCACACATTGTAGATTTTAATAAAAGCCCGACTATTACGTTATATGCATGATAATTCCCGACACGTGAAATTTAGAAAACCGATTAAGATGTCATAGACTCTACCTACAAGGCTCCTCGTCAGGAAGGGAAGTGATGCGTACCCTGAAGGGGTATATCAAGCGAAATTTCCTTCTCGAAGCTTCCTAAAAGAAAAAAGGTGTGGTCATCCAATTGCGTTTCTGTCCACAAAACTATGTTGTCTATTTAAAGAGAGACGTAGGAGGATGTCACCAAACCTAGCAGCTTAACAACTTAACACAAATAAATCTTACTACCCGCTCTCATTTAAAATATCGTAATTTGGAATAAAGATGTGAATAATAAATTAAGATGTATAATTCCTATCATTACAAGGTGGGAGGAAATGAAAAACAGAAGCCAGGGTTGCCAGTCTCTCTTTTCTGATACTCCTGGCGAGTCGGGCGCTATTTCCTCATAGTGTTGCCACTTAAGTAACAAATAAAGCGGTATAGATTTAAAAGAACTTCCGGCTTAACCTTTATCCTTTAGTTTTTGTTTTAGTGACTGGCAGTTTTTTGTTTAATGCAGTGGTTACATGTTTTAAAAAACAATCCTAATGGCTACTAAAAGATAAACACAATTTTTAATTATTTTCCCCATATTTAATGATTTAGGTACTTATCATTTGTGTTCTAGTGTAAATGTGTTAGAAAGCTAACACTGTACACCCATATCATGATCTCATGTTTTAAGCCTGTCATATCCAGGCAATGCATATTTACAAAACCTAGAAAACTATTATCTTACTTTTTTTGTTTAAGATTCTAGATGCAAAATTTGTCAATTATTTAAATCCCCTTACTTTTCCTTATTTTTAACCAGCAAAGGCCCACCAGCATTGCTCAGGGTAGCCCCGCCACACAATAAATTGTGAAATTACTCTATGCAACACTTTAGTTTTCTTCAGACAGAAAAAGAAACTCATTTCTTTCGTTCAACACAGTTTTAATAAATTTAAAATTACAGCTTTGAGGTGCAGATGTCTTTGCACCGAAGTTACTAATTTTAGAAATTCAGACCTCTGCATACGGTAGCTATCACACAATGCTCATGACAAAGAAACTTTTCATTTTATTAATATAGATTAAATTCCCTGACTTTTCCATGTATTCCGTTTTCCCAGTCTGTACTCACCATATAAAATGAAAGTACTATTCAACTGATCCCAATTTCCCTCATTTGATTAAGAATTTGAAAAATCAGTCGCCCATGCCCTTTCTTGTAAAAACATAATTTTGTATCTAATATTCCAGTAAATCTGGTGTGAGATGAGCTCTCAATGGTGTTTTCTAAGGTGCTGGCTAACAGAGCGTGACACAAGGACTTTAATTCTGCCAACCAAAAACCAAGGTAAATGGTTTAACTATTAAAGGTGTTGTCGGTTTTCAGCACATCTATTTCAAGTATTAAAGACAGTAGAAGATGGAGACTTTTGTCTGACAGACTGGTTCGCCATGGACTCCTGCGTACCTGAAGGAGGTAGCAGACTCTGTGGAAACCTCACTGGATCCACATGTAAGTTCCTCTACAAGTGTTGTAGCGTAGGACCTTTCAACCGAATCACCACAACCAAGGTGTGGGATTCCCCTTTCACTCACCAAGTCCATCTATGTGGTTGTTAAACATTCATATACAATTTAGATTGATCATAATTCTGTCCATTCAAATCAAATTTATATTTACATTTATTTATTTTTAACCTAGTTTTAAAAGTTTTTATTAATAAGAGTGTTTTTTCAAGGACAAGAATACTTCATTGCTTAATCCATCATACTAATGCTGTATTATATGATCCACCTTTTATATTCATAAATTCTAATTCTCCTGCAATTGTTTTATTGAAAGGTCACCAAATTAGACAAATTATTTGTCCGTACCCAGATTTACTAAACACCTTACCTGGTGGTTTGCGACAAATGACAATCATAAACAAAATCTAAGATTGCTTTGTTTGGTTAAGGTACACAAGTAATTTTACAGTTTTTATAGCATCGACATTTTTTGGCTAAACGTTATCAAATATTTCTCCACTAGCAAAATAAGAGTTTAGTTTTCTGCACATGCTAATATCAACAGATATTGAATATATCAAAGGTTTCCTGAAATTTTGTCAAAACTTTTTCTCTTTATTTAAAAAGTTTTGACAAAATTTCAGGACACCCTTGACAGATATTCAAGATGTTAATATTAGCATGTGCAGAAAACTAAACTCTATGTTACTACTGGAGAAATATTTATTTTGGCCTAAAAAATGTAGTGCTATAAAAACTGTAAAATTACTCTCCCTTCAGCCGCACATTAAGCTTGGTTTGAGTTAAGTTTAGCAAAGTTAAAAAAGTTTAAGCAAGTTTGGGGCTATTATCTTAAGTTTTTTATAAATTCTAATTACATTAAAAAAATGTTTAAAGTGTCAAACATAATTAAATATTGATATGTAGTTAAGTTATTTGAAAGTAAATTTAATCTAAACATAACTATAACACACTTCTAAAATGTCTAGTTATTTAAACTTTAAATGAAAATTAATGGTGCAATGCACTGCACAGACTCTCAAACATTTACTAAAAACTAATAAGTATAAACTGTTGCAAGAACACTCCACCAAAGAACATAAATGAAATATTATTTATTTTTTAAACAATGAGAAAAGAGTAACATCTCTGTTCACCAAAGAGCATAATAATCAATTTCAAAAACCTCTTAAAAAATTAATAACATTCTTGTACGTGTACTTTATTCTTCAAAATTCCCAGTTTTTTTTTTTTGTTTTGTTTTAACAATTTTCCTGGTGCATGGCAACCTTGAGATAACTGAAAGGTGAGAAACAGCCAGACATAAATTTTCCAGTCCATGCCACTCTTATAATTTTACAGGGAGATATTCTACTGGGAATGTCTACACTAATTGGTAACTTACAAGATGAAAATTGTTTTTGGCCAGTTTCTAGTTAAATATTTACTTAAAAAAAAAGTTATTTCTATAACAAAATTTAAATATAGCCTACTAATGTAAATTACAACCTCTTGTACTATCTTATAGTTTACTTTGCAAAGTAAATTCAAATGAAATTTAAAATTACATCTGCATATTTTTGGTGCATTAAAAATAAATTTGTGCTTATATAAATCTCGATCCAGAAAAATGTAATTTCAAAGTTCTCAACAAATGTATTTCAAATCATTAGTATTTATTTATGGGGTTTAAAGTTCTGCAACATAAGGGTTCTATACATACCTATTAATCTTCATTAATTTTATTAACAAAAAGTTATAGTAGATAAATGTGACACCCAATTCAGTGGCTGCTTTGTCCGGGTGCTACTCTCACAGTAGACTAGATTGCCAATGATAGTGAGAACGAGGTTAGAATCTCAGTCAAGTGTACATAAGAGTGGTTTTCCACTCTCCCTCCATGAAAATGAGGGTTCAGTTCCTCTAAAACCATTAACATAATTAGTACATAAATTAGCCTGAACATGTAGTAAGACGCAGTGCTAAAAAAAAGAAGTGTAAGGCATATTAATACTAGTTTCTCACAAATGTAATAACTGACAAGTATTGTAAACTGTTGCAGTTCAATACCTGTTTCAACCGGGTTCTAGAGCGATCCGTTTCATCTTCCACAGTTCAAAATTGAAGTGCGAGCGAACGTTGGAGTATCGTTACCAGCTGAAGTACCACTTGCTGAAAGACTGTGACGGCCTGTTCCAGGAGGCGGTACATACAGACATACCTGGGGAGACAAGCACCCCCTGCTACACACGGATTGCAGATAGAAGCGGCACCATCAACACTCCGTACCATCCTAGTGTTTACCCCAACAATGTGGACTGTGTGTACGAATTTGTCAGGTAAGACTAATCTTCAAGACTTTGTAATTCAAAAACAAATTGTATTACTTAACAGATCAGTAATATACTAAATATGTAATGATGTGCTCTAGGAAGGGAATAAGCATGCGATGATTACATGTAAACTAATTTGCACACACATAATTTCCTAATTTCACCATAATACCTAATTTACCTGCTTCTGTAGTCAAATGGTCTAGCCTAGGGCATCACTCTTACAATACAATAGACCAAACTACCGAGATGCCGGGGACATCCAAGTTCAAATATTGGTCAGGTCTACCGATGGCGATTTTTACTAAACAATTTTCCTCTCTCCCTCCACAAATGTGGGTACACTTCCTCTAAATTCAACCTTTATACCTAAACCATTAACATTACTGGTACATATGGGTATAACCCGAACAGTTAGTAAGGTAAGTGTCACACTTGAGGTGTGCTAAGTCTGAATATGAAACTGACCCTAAGTCATACATCTATTTAACAGCACATGAAGAATATTGTCAACAGGATTCAAACACTGAGAGGTAGTTGAGCAACATTTTAGGCCACATTATTATTATTAGCACCGCGTCTTACTACCCGTTCGGGTTATAGGCACTTACATTAATGTGTAATGGTAGGGTGATTGTGAGATTAAATGAAAGACCTACAGTTTAACATGGAGTCCGAACCAAGGTGGAGGCCTGGCATTCCACACATTCACAAGTTGTGATTAATACACTTCTTATCAGAGGTGAAGGAAGAGTGTGGCAATCAGATAAATCTGTGCCCTGAGGATTGAACCCCGGGCCCCAGCACAAAAATCCGACACCTTATCCCTAGACCACCAGGTTATCTAGGCCACTGTATCCCAGAGATGTGAGAAGAATTTTAAGTTATATAAGATGTAACATTTAAATTTTACTAATTTTTTTTTACAAAAGTAAAGAAATTAACACTAGTTGAAGTTATGTTTTTTCCTAAGCTTTTCTTTCTCTCTGCTATGACAGTTTGTTTAGTTATCATTTAAAACCCCTTCTTTTGTGGTGGTCACATGGTAAGGTATCATTATCGGAATAGACTGGACTGTCGATGACAGGGAGTTCGAGGATGGGTTTTTCCTAATCATTTTCCACTCTTCTTCCATAGAAATGCAAGTACATTTCTTGTAAATCCAACCTTCCTCATCCCTAACACAATAGCGTAATTATAAGAAATGTGTATAGCCTAAACAGATATTATGATGTTAAAAGAAAATTTAACAACAGTTTAAATACTTTACAGGATAACATGGTTTTCTTTTGTGTTATAAATGGTCTTGCAAGGCCTGGATTATATAACATTTCACTATCAATGTTTACTAAACAATAAAAACATATTTTACTTAAAAATATAGGCCTTGTTTATTTATAACGCCTTAATACCGGTTCAGGTTATAACCATATATGATAATTAATCTAATGGGGTACAGATATGGAAGATCTTAGAGGTAATCTACCGACATTTGAATGAAAAGAGAATGGGAAACCGTTTAGGAAAAACCCCTCTCATTCGACCCGACTGGGATTCATATTTCGATCTTGTCTTCAGCAGGCAAGTTTAACACTAGTGTAATGCCTTAGACCATCCAGTCATTGCAGTAGGTTTTAGGCCCTGTTGCAGGCTAAATTGAAAATTTTGAACTTTCTATTTGCAATCGAGTTTGGCCTGTTATTTTTTACATCAACCCCAATAATACTTTATATAACACTTTTAAGGTACTTCAAGAAAGATCTAATGCCAAATCAAAACTAATCCTTGCCTTTTATGGACTTCCATGATTTACAACAAGTAAAACCAACTTCGAAATCCTTGTGAAATAGAATCAAATGGACTGATCAATATATTAAACTGGAAGCTCTAGATAAAAAACAATATGAGTATAATACCATTAAAAAAATCATTTAAGCTACAGTCTATTAAAGATTGTGAGATAGTCACCAAACAAAATTAATATGAAATATAAAACAATACCTATAAAATGTAGTCATAATACAGCTACTACGTGTTGCAATTTTTTAGACAGCATGATTTTAAACAAGAAGTTATAACTAGTTCTATGCATTTACCAAACAGTAGAAGTAGCACTCATCTTAATGCACTAGAATCTTGGTATGTTGGAATAGTAATGTTCAGTTATAGTAAAATAACTTGAAAATAAAATTCAATAAAAGTCAACCCATTACAGATGAAATTTTCCAACCTTTTTTAATTAGGTTATAAATTACAACAGAAAAGCTATTTTCAGAAATTATTAAAATACATAACATATACATAGCCAATTCAATACCAAAAACTCACCTTTTGATAAATTATTTCAGTTAATTAGTTTGTAAATGAAAAATTTAGGTATATTATACAATTATTTTGGCTCAAAGGAAGTCAAAGATTATTACTTTTAAATGTTTCTGTAAACATGAAATAAAAGTTACATTATAATAAATATATGACATTAAACAAAATCTTGATCAAATTTAATCCAACAATAGATAATGACACAGAATTTTTTTTTTACACTTTTCTTTGTATTTGGAAAAAAGTATAGGAAAGATATATAGAAATATACCTATAAAAGGGAACATATGGTTTTAATAATGAAAAGAAGAAACACAATTCACATTTTACATTGTTGCCATTAGACAAAGAGGTAATGACTGCATCTTTAAGAAAATCGATCATTATCGCCCAAACCCCCAACCTAGGTTTCATTCTATCAGACCCTAGAAAATGTGTAACGCAACCTCCTAGAAGAGGAAACTAAAAAAACACAAATGCAAGGCCTGTTTGATCTTAAGATGTTGCAAATATGTTTAATTTGTTTTAATATAAAGTTAAAATAAAAAGCATTATTTACAATATACAAGACACTTGAAATTTAAAAAATGGTAGGGTTACTCAGGAAAATAAGTGTTATCAAAGCTATATAACTCCTCTGCAATCAAACCAACTTGTAGGAAGAAAAGTTGGGGCTATTTTTTGCTTCAAAGGATAATGAAAAGCTGAATGACATAATTTAAATTAATAATTATTTAGAAGTATAAGTAAAAAAGAATAGATATACATGAATGTAAAATAAATATAACCTTAAATGGCTGTCCTAAATGATAATATGAGGCTTATGTATCCGACAAATGGGGTTGAATGATTGTAGACAATCTAGTAGGCCTACTGACATTCTAACTAGCTGCTAGCCTATGTAGGTATACGGAAGTTTATGACTGTATCCGAATAGTCAAGTACACTTGACTTGATGACTTTAAACTTAAGATACACTTGAGATTGAAGACTGCAACAGACTATTTGAACGGCAAAGTATTCTTTTCCCACCCTTGAGTCCGCAGTGCTGCTACCTACCAATGATCTTAGAAACTATTTTAAACACCATCTATGAGCCCAAATTAACGGAGGCTACTTACAGATTTGTGGGGACTTATTTTCACTGCACATAAGTTATACAACACAACAACAAAATACAACTCTACAACACTACAAAACAACCAGTATATTTAACATATGTTATCAAAGATCTCATTACTCTTTAAGCTCTATCTCTAGCAGACGAAAGATTAAACAATTTGCCGATCAAACACCGCAATGATGGTGTGTTAAGGGTAGCTTACTGTCACCCTTGGACTCCAGGGCGTGTGAGGATGCATTAGCACACTTAGTGACTATTCGGACAGATCTGCACTTGCTAATGTGATTGCTAATGCAACTATCAAGTGAACGCCAAGGGTTGACGGCGCGTGAAGTAGACTATTCGGATACAGATTATATTAAATTTCAGCCATATTGAGGTATTGATTAAAAAGGATACTGGTATGCTGAATTAGCTTTACTGTACATTAAATATTTTTTATATCTTTCAATGCCTTTGAGGATTTTGTTTGAAAAAATATCCTACAGAACTGGAAACAAATTTATTTTGGTCATCCAGTGAAAAAATTATTCAACTGTAGCAATTTAACAACACATTACGCTACATAATTTTAATATTGTTCCGATGGTGGGTTGCATCAGCAAATTAGATGTGCCGTATGGTCACAGCCAAGAGAACCAAATATCAAGTTGTTTAGTAAGAACACAAATGAAGTTGGTACAAATGGCAGCCGTGCTTTATCCGCATTTCTTACTTGCTTGTACTTACCATTATTTTAAAAACATCTGACAAGATTAAAAGCTTTCACGTTAAGTTATAGTTATGGTTTATCCCAATTACTAATGGTGGGAACGAAATGTTTCTAAGTGTTAGAAAAAGGGAACGGAAAAAAATTAAGTCTATTCCTCCCCAATTATGATCTACTGTCCAATTGTTCGACTAGGTGTGAAATACATTTTCTGCTGGTGTGGCATAGTCCCAAAACAAAATAGTCTGTCTTAAAAAATTTAGGCTTGTTAAGTGTAACATGAACTTAAGTTCATCTGACACTGTTTTCCAAATTTAAAGCATTGTTGATCTTAAATTTAATTTAGTTTAGGAACAATCGTGTTTAATCAAACCCACTTTAAATCACAAAATTGACAACATATCTGTGTTTGGTACATAAGGACAGCACTTTTGAGGGGGGAGTAGGGGTTTACATAATTATTTCTAAAATAACAAATTACATTAAGAAATGATATATAGGTATACACATTTTTACTAAATATTCCCAGTAACTACTGAGTGGTATGCAAGAATGTTATTCACCTCAAAAGTATCGGTGATTGAGATATCAGTGATCGGTAATACGCCATACTAGCATCGGATGGCAACAGTTACTTGAGCTATGAAGCTAGTATTGCTTCTTCTAGACACTCGAGTAAATACTCGCTTCACAGCTCTTGTTATTATTTTATTGTTTATTTTATACAAGCTAATTGAGAGTCAACCTTATTGACTGGCATGTCTTACATGTTATTTCTATTCAAAACACTTGATCTATTAAAGCTCATTTTTCAAAAACGGTATCAGATTGCTTCGTAAAAATAACTTTAATAGTTTAAATGTTTCATTCACGTGCGTTTTCAATACAAAATATTTGTTGTTAAGAACAAAATCAAAAAGCTTGCTTACTAAACAAATCACATTTCAGATTCTTTTTAAAAGTACGGGCTACGAAAATATCATGTATTCTATTTTTCGCTGATCCTATCCCCAAAATCGCAAATAATAAATTAAAATAAGTAACAAAATGGAAAATAACCTTAATATTTACTATGTGTTGATGATCCTATTCATCCTATAGTCTAATCTAAAGTTTATTAGCTTCTCATATATGTATAGTTCATCTACTATTAGATGTACGGTATTTAAAATAAAATAACACTACAATAATATCATATATGACCTGAATTCCAAACAACATTTTCTAAATCAATCGCCATTATGTTATGTTCATTTTTAAGGTCACAAATTTTAATTGTAGTAAAACAGATCAATAAATAAATTACACAATTACAAGAGTTTCTCATAGTACGTCAAATAAGTTTTAATATTGGTATTCAAGTTTAACATAATGTTTGTTGGACCATTAATTTTGCCCAAATTACATAACATTTCACTATAAATTATTAAATAACATTTTTTGCTTTCTCTTTTTATAAACTGTATGAAAAATCTTAAAACGCCAGACAACAAGAAACCCAGATAAAACCTGAAGATTTGGTAACTGTATGTCAATTGTCAATGTCGGTGCCGACAGGAAGAGTTTATGTTAGGCCTTTAAGTATCGAATTCCATTGCAAGCCTCCAAACACCCGAGTAATTAGTTTCCTTCCAACCAATACTCATGGGCTTATTCGAGTAAATACTAAATACCCGGTACTCAAAAATACTTGATACTCGCCTACTCGGACAGCAGCTAAATACTAGCTTTGACCGTGGTCGTAAAGCAAAAAAATATTGGTCCATCAAGACACTGTATTCACTGATATCATAAAATCACTGTTTCACCCATCTCTATTAGTGACCGATAATGTAGTCCCGAGCACACTATTGCTCCCCTGCTCCACCATTTAGCCCATGATGACGCAAGCAAACCCACGCTAGTGTCCACTAAGCATTCACTTAGTCAAGTGCTTGCATATGGTCCTAAGATTATGGGTGACATTAACTGATTCCTTTTTTACATTTTAAATAAGAAATGATAGTGTGCACTCAAACAATCCTTTGGATCTTTATAAGGATCTCGAAGTCTTCCCATCACCAAGTTTACTATTGTCAAACAATTATTCACAAATAGTGCATTATATTTTACAATTGAGGGGGTCAGGGCGAAAACATGATAGCTTTCATAGATTTAGATGGGATCAATTCACTATTTAAACTTCTATGAAATCCTGAAATATGTATATTAAAAAATCTTGATCAATATTAGCTAGCCTCAAGGTTTTGACTGACACTTAAAAAACTTATCTTTCAAGAGGTAAGCTACAAGAAATCACTAACACGGCTCATAAAACTAGGGTTATCATGTTTTTATCCCATCCTCAGTTATTAAATATATTTGTGGTCGCAGCATTATCATAACGCTCTACAACTTCAAATAAAGCATCAGCCACAAAGCTACAAAGCTAATTTCAAACTACCATATTTGAGTCAATATTTTAACTATTATTGAAGTGAATGTGCAAAAAATAACCACCATTAACTATTAAGTGTAAAGCTTAGAATCCTGCTGAATATTTTTAATTTTAGAGATGAAATAACTTTCATTAATTAATAAGTTTTAGTATTATAGCCTTCACTAAATAAAACCAGATTTGGAGGCAGACAAATATATAGTTTGCACTTTTACAGATATGGTATGCAAACATTTGACAATCAAACATTGTGCCAAACGTTTATGATACATTGTGTCAATCCTTGATTGTAAGGATGTAAACAAGTAAATTGGCATCCTTGGTGACAATTTAGACAGTTTGAACACAATCACAATCATTTTAAATGCACCCAGATATTATAAATAAAAAATTAATAGTACAGAGAGCAGTACCTAACCGAAGCTCTTATAACTACTTTCTGAAGAAATGTTTACTAAATAGTTATGAGAATAACAAGTAGCTTAGATTTAACAACCATGATAACTATAAATCTTTATATTTTAACACCATAAAATTTGTGGCAAGGTTAATCTAACATCTAGTTAAGCAACTAGTTTGATGGATATTTTGTATTTGAAATTAATTTTTGTGTGTTTTAATAGCAACTCCTTGAATCATGGGTTATGGTCTATACTCTATAAGAACCTCTTAAGACTATTACCTGGGTCTCTATGACACTAGGCCCTATACAGTCTGTTTGTAGTGGGTTTATAATTATTAAAACACGACTGCGTTACAGTTGGTTAGAAATCATAAATTTACACGAACACTATTGCACATGGATCATTTTTGATTATACAATAATGGAAATAAAGAGTTAATAGAGGTTTCTAATACTGAACATTGTTGAGATATTAAATGATATTTAGATAAAAACTGCATTAATGGGCAGTTTTTGACCATTTTAAATTGACTTCACAGATAAGCACTATCCACAAATCTTCATTCTGTCACAATAGGGACAGACTGTAGTTTATTAACAAGAAAATTTGTCACTTTGTCCCCCATCATCACAAAGAAAATTCTTGAGTAGGTAATCATTCTACTCGCGCGCAAACACACAAACGCAAATTCGAGACAGGAAATGAGTTGGGCTTGCAATGATGATAGCTTTTAAGCTCTTGTCCATTTTTATCTTTATTTTAAAAAAAATTTATCTTTAGTAATAGCCTATATATAAAGAGTACAATCAATATTATGATTTAAACTAGAGATAGTATGCTTACATACTGAATAAAACATGTTTTCTTTGTTACACTACAAAAATACATTAATATTCAAAAGAGACAAAGAATTGGGACATAAGATTTTTTGTAAGTTTTCTAGTATTATATAGTCAAAATGTGATCTACATCATAGGATTGTTAACAATGTGACAAATTGTTTTAATATTTGTAACACATCAACTTCAGACCTTGAAAAAATGTCCATCGACATAAACCTAACAATATGATCTAAATCAACGGGTACATTTAAGTTTTTTTCATGGCAAACTTAATCCTTGCATAGTTATTAGTTTCTTTAAGTACTTGTCTTAAACTTCTTGAACATCTAATTAACACAATGCAAATTCTTGTTTGACATATTGATAATCCTGAAAAGCGTTACATAATACATTTAAAGGACTAATAGGAATGGCATATGACGACGATGGGGTTGCAAGACTGATATACTATTATGGCCGTGTCTGAATAGTTTGTCCCCTACACACTTGTGCACTTTACTGCACGCTTTAATATAACACGTATCTGGTACATAGTACATAGGGTGCATGATAGTTTTCGGACAACAAAGTACAGCTAGAGCCATCTGGTGGCTAGTTCTGAAACATGCGTTTCCATGGTAACGATATTGGATTTTGATAGTGTTGTGTCATTGGTGACATTTTTTTAAAGGTGCAATTCATATTTATAATTTATCTTCCTTAATTCTATGAACCTTAGGGTTTGTTCTACTGTCCCTGTAAATAATAAAATCAATTATATGCCGTTGATGTTATATAAAAAATTGCATTATATGTTTAAAAGTAGACAAAAGTAAATGAAGTTAAGACTATATTTTTTTATTTATTTAACCCCTTTATGGGTTATTGTTAAAAAAAACTTATTTGGAAAACGTCCGCCAAAAATGGTCAATCTTATCACAGTTTTATAAACTTTAAAATCTTTGGGAAGCTGACAAACTAGGCCTAGTAAAAGTATTGCCAGATAAATACAAAGGCCTATAGGAAATCCAAAATAAATTACTTAAGTTACATGTTAATCTCGTGTTTTGAAACATTTTGCCAGAATGATTGACTGCTGAATAAACAAATTACAGCTATGTGCCAAAAGGAGCCCAATGTATGCAGGAATACCAGTGTGCATTTAACTCATAAATAAATTTCCTTTTGAGAGATTTTTCACACTATAAAGAGAAATTAATTGTTTAACATCATGTATATAAACAAATAAGAAACCATACTAGTTTTCTTTCACATTATGTGAATGTTTTATTCCATTTTCACAAAATATATAATACTTTCATTAAATATAAAAAGCTAGTTTAACTTAAGTGCGCGATAAAGGGAAAGTTGTATGTGCCCCTTAGTAAAGTGCACAATAAGGGGTGCAATTTTACACTGTAAGAGAATTCAGACACCATCAAAAATCCTTTTCGGCCTTTAAGCCGAACTATTCAGACACGGCCTATATGTTCTACAAATTCTTTACAAATAGATAAGAGGCCATAATTATAACAGTAGACTTTATGAATTCACATTCCTAACACACTTCACATCAAAGATTGCATCAGCCAAGTCCAATGGCAACAAGCGTTGGTTATATCAGAATAGTCAAGTACACTTGACTTGATGACTACACTTTACACACCCTTGAGATCGATGACTGCAACAGACTATTTGGATGGCAAAATATCCTTTTCATACCCTTGAGTCTGCAGTGCTGCTTCCTACTAATGAGGTTAGAAACTATTTTAAACGCCATCTATGAGCCCAAATTAGCGTAGGCCACTTACAGATTTGAGGCAACTTATTTTCACTGTACATGACAAATTATCCTAACCATCCAACACAATACAACTCTTCAAGACTAGAAAACCACCATCCTAGTATTTAACATACGTTATCACACATAAGTAGAGTATTCGGATACAGCCTTAGCTTATTAAAGTAAAAACATCCTTTGTTAAGAAAATAATTGAATCCAACAGGATTAAGATATAAAGTGAATGCAAAGAAGATATTTTAGATTGTAATTTAATTAATTAGTTAAAAAAAGTAAGCTACAGTAAACAAATAATCCTGACATTAGAATGGCCCAATTCTTAGTACAATGGTGAAAAACAATGCATTTTTGTAGGTAGGTCAACTCTTTATGTTCTATTTGAAAAGTAGGCCTACTATAAACTCGTTCAAAAGTAAGTTATTTATTACATTTAAGTGTTTACATTAACAGATCGTTCTTTTAATAATAGCAACTATTATATTTGACAACCAAAGAGGGTCAAGAGAAAACCTAAAATTAAAATAATTTTTACAAGTTTATAACAATTTAAGTTAGAGAAATAGAATGTTCACATAAATCTTATAAGCCTAAGTTTAGTTTTCTTCATCATCGATCTTGGGTGCAAGATAATAGCGAATGAACCCAATATCTCCAATTTTGTATTCAACAACAAGAGGGACATCATGTGACAAGGATAGTTGAACAGTCGGTGACAGTGGTGTGGCTTTGGTGAAAGAATTGAGGTAGCGACAGGCGAAATTTAATGTAACTGGTTCCTGCATCTCAATAGTCACCGATTCTTCTTCCTTATCAACGTTAGCATTTTGGGCCAACTTAACATTGGCAGATCCAATGTCACCCGAGGTTGAAAACTTCACACCTTCTTTAGTACAAGCAATAACAACAGATTCTCCAAACTGGGCCAAGTCTCTACAAATACGTGCAAACTCGGCTGAGGGCATCTTAACAATACACGCGTAATCTGTGTCTGGAATTCCTAAGTGTTCCTGATCTAAGTTCATGAGTTTCATTTCATAATCAGATACTTTATCTTGATTAGCAGACTCGAACACAAATGTAACTGTGTCAGCATTGTCTTGTGCTTTCATGGTAAGCACGTCATCATTACTAGCACACTTCATTATTTTAGCCAAACTGGCTAAATTCATGCCCATGGAAATGTTCCTATCACATCTGTATTTATCAAAGCCATCACTTCTTAAGTTTAATGAAACTAAACTTACGTGAGAATTATCCATCGCTTGTAATTGGATTCCAGTGTCGGAGCAATCAAAGGTTGCTTCATTTAAAAGTTCTTTAATCGCATCTAACACTTTTTTGAGGATAGAGCTCTGGACTAGACGTGCCTCAAACATAGTGAGCTGTTATATTAATATAAGAAAATAACTAGTTACTATTTCTTCACAAAATACTGACGAATTCTAACACAATAGAAGTTTGACTGGAATGGAGCCCTACAGAAAATGTTAAGAACGCGGGAAGTTATAAGTGGCGGGAGATACCTTGGACGTCATTGGCCAAACTATAAATATATTACATTATTTTAATCTTAATTGAAATAGATGCATATTATTACATTAAATTATTTAAATAAATTATAATATTGTAATTTAAACTTTCTATAGTAAATCCATCGTAAATATAGTAGTTTGACCTTCTTTCAAATAAATAATTTCCTTGTAAAGGTAAATTTTGTAAAATAAATTGATAAGGGGAAAATAAAGAATTTTCAGATTAACTAATAAATTACCTTAAACAACAAATAGTTACATTTAAATCATAGATAGAGGATATAAAGGATTCAAATGTTACTATTATATCACATTTTTACATAACTTAATTTATTCAATAAAAGCTAGAAACTATTTTTCCCCGTATTTTATAAAAAAAAAGGTCCGAACCATTTGATTCGAAAATGGGAGACTTCATATTTTGGTGCAAACCACATAATTTCATTAATTTAGTTCATAATTTAATTCTAAATTCACCTACAAAAATTATTGTAAAAAACACACACACATTTCGAAATATTAAACTAATAGATTTTGTGTTATTTAAAGGAGAGATAGATCATAGTTAGTCTCATATATAATATAGATAGAAATAATTATTGATAGTTTGAAGGTTCTTTTATATTATTTAATTAATTTTGAAATAAACTTGAAATGTATTATTGCATTTTGATTCTATAAGTATATACATTTTTGCTAGAAATAATAATACCCATTTTCTATCATGTATTTAGTAGTATACGTTGTTATTATTATTATTATTATTATTATTATTATTATTATTATTACGCATAACAACATTGACCACAATATGATAGTCAGAAATAGTAGATGGGTTTGGGTCAAATGTTACAAACAGTTCTATTTGTACTTCCTTGCATTTTTTTTTTTTTGCATTCGCGTCGCCAGAGCAGCTGTTCTCGTGGCAAAACATAACTGCCTTATCTGTGCCATCTGTTGAGTTACTCTGGTAGTAAAGTGGCGGGTTTGGAATTGAAAAAGAGAAAAAAAAAAGCGCGCGGTTTTTTGAATAATAAATCACATAAAAGCTTGAATTGATTTAACCAAGGTGGAAAAAGTTCTGCCTTAAAAAATCTTAGAATATAAAATGACAAAAAATAAATATAGGCCAAGTTTTATAGCCACTTGGTTGTATACATTTTTCACAATTATTTTAACATACCTATAAGTTTTAATCATAACCTTTTTTTTAGCAGACTGTATAGTTGTGATCACAAAAGAAAAGTGTATTGAAAGTTTGAAAAATTAACTCAGTACCTAATTCAAATAGTTTTCTTCAGTTCGGTATGATAAAAAAAAGCATTATTCTCTAAAAATAGAAATTAAAGTAGCCTATTTGATGGTCTAACTTGCTACTTTAGTGTTAGATCAGATTACAAGTGACTTGAGATGATATAAAACAAAATTTGTTTCTGCCATCTTTAAAAATAAAACTGAAAGGATTGAAAAGGTGTTCTTCGCGCTGCCTCAGAGAGATTAGCTTGTTCCATCAACTAATAAATTATGCCTAGTTGTAGACTAATCATCACATTACATTCCCAAATATTTGGTGTTTGTAAAGGACTCTAGATGTCCAGACGCCACTACACCCCCTTACACATCCAAGGAAGTTTAAAAGACAATGGAGCTCTAATAGCATTCTTCTAACAATTTTTCGAACATGTGGCGGCTCTAAAGGCTATTTTTATAGGCTGCCTTTCATTTTATTTCTCCTCTTTTTATATCTTTTAATACCTTGGCTGCACCACTGAAATATGCTAGTAATGATGATCATCAAAGATCTTAATAAAAATCAGCAGTGAAGCATGATATAGGCCTTTGACAAAGAAGAGTATGCAAAGTTTTAGAATTCTTTAGTGATAGAAACATCAAGACCTCCAAAACATTAAGTTATCACATAGCCCACTTCGGTGGTAAAATGATCTAACACGGTGTTCACAAAATCACGGCCTGTGGACCACACCTTACCAGCCTACTTGTTTATAAAAAATATCTGGCATACATTTATATACGCACACCAAAAAAAAAAGTTTAATTTTAATGTGTATTTAATTTTGTTTTATCACTTTAAATACTTGAGTGTGGGAATTTTTAATACATAATTTAATAAATATTGCTATAAGAATTTCACTAACCCACACATTTGAGAAAATATATATTAATTATTTTGAATACATAGCATTAAATAACTATTATAGAGCTACCTCACTGGGTAAGCAGAATAAACTTTAGGCTCCTTTGGTCTAGATTTTGTCAATGTCGGGGAGATTAAGGGTTCAAATTCCAGACAGATGTACTCCCCCTGAAATTTTATAAACAAAATACATAATATGGCTTTATTTACGGTTCAAACAATATCAAAACTAAGGTACAAGTACAAATTATGGAGCTATGTTACCATAAAAAGCACTTCAGAGCTTCTAAAAGTGTTTAATATTTAGAATTTGTCCTAGCCTCCGGCATTTAGTGAGTTATAGTGCCATAAAAAAACACTTCATATAGCTTCTATAACTGTTTATAATTTGGAATTTTTTCTAGCCTCTGGCAATTGGGGAATGTGCCCACCCACCACCTGAAATTATTGGCTGGCTACGTCCTTGGTATAATTAGAATGTATGTGTATAGCCTGAAGAACAAGTAATATAAAACACAGTGTTAAAAATAAATTATCACATAGTGAATGACAATACTAATAATGAGTAATAATCTTTCAGCCCTAACCAATCAATGAGAACCTTGATACTAGCAAAAACTAAACCGAATGAGATAAGGTGTAAGACAGGGCATAACAATATTTTTTCCTGTGTTCTATGTGATGAGCAATCCTCACTTGTTCAGATTGACTCCATTTTACTGGATAACACAAGGTTAGCCACATGTGTGTACAGGTCCAACCCATTCATCTGTGGTGTGCGCATGCGTTCCAACCACTTCAAACTGGAGCCTCCCATATGGACTCCTCTGGGTGGGGCATGCTCCGACTACCTACAAGCGCCGGGCTGTGGCTTCCTTTGCGGAGAAATCAACTTTGTTTGTAAGATATCACAATTGGTGGCAGCAGAACCAATGGGTAGGGTGTGAAAAATAATTTACCTCCGTCTGGATTTATTTCAATCTCTTCAGACATTCCCGAATATGAAGATGAAAGCTGGCTTTGCATCAAAATTAATATATTTAGTTGCAAGCTATAATGGGGGGGAGGGGGAGGATTGTGGGCAGATACAGATGATGACTAGCGAGTTCGTTGATTTGATCAAAAGACAGTTGGCTCTTGACTGACTCAGGATTGAAGACTTTCAAATTAACTTAATTTTTTGTTTATTTAAATTTTATTTTTATTAAACCCATATATTAAAAAATTTAACCTCTGGGTTGTTTTATTCCCTCTACTTCCTTCAAATAAATAACTTCAAGGAGGCATCCAATTTTCAAAAACTTGCCAGGTAAGGATCATAGCAAATAATTTCTAAGAGCAATAGGATATTCAGCTCTAAAATTGTTTTCGAAAAAGACCTTTCCAAATTGTTTCTGCAGGCATCCAATTAAAAAATAAAATGGGAATGGCTCTTGAAGTCTAATGTTTGGGTGGCAAATCCCACTAAAACCCCCATGATTTATAAATGTTATTGCTAATTCATCCCCCCATCCTTGTCTTCCTACACAAAATATGTTGTCACCCCTGATCAATTTTTTTATGCAATAAGAAATTGTTACAAATTATTGGGGGCTGTTCATAAAGTTTATCACATACAAAATGTTAAGAAAATACCTTGTATCATTGTGTAGTGTCTCAGTCTGCTGAAATAATGATCCAGGGTTTGAATCTCGGCACGGCAGAAAAATGTATAACTAGCAAAATCAGGGTTTCTTCTTTTACAGTGAATAAGTTAATGGCAATGGGCTGGGTGATTTGTCTGTCCTAGGTTAAGATATTTTAGATGGAGGATTTTTGAAGCTGTTTATGGCCTTCTATGCACACATTCCTTAAGGCTTCAACATTTTTAAAGTGTTATATAAAAGTTGAATGGTATTTTTCTTACTAATTTTAGCGACCAGTTTAAATTTGACAATGGTTGTGTTTCAGGGACATCATTGTACCAGCCGGCAGCCACAAGTCAGAAGTTTCACTTTCATTCCGACTATGTCAACTCACTGTCGGGGTTTCTAATAGAATATGAACAGCTGTATCACTGCTGATAAGCATGAAATTGACAGCTCACAATCATGACAGTAGCCTCTTTTATTTCTGAGGGGCTTTGAAAGACATATGTTGGAACCTTGGTAGAGCCTGTGCGAAATTAAGATTTTTGATTTTGAATTGAACAAGAATCTTTGCCTACCAACTCTAATCGAATTCGAATTTATTATTTTAAAATTAAAATGGTTCAAATCAAATATTTTTTAAATAATTATAAAATTCAAATCAAATATTAGGATGAGTTTTATATATTTTTTAAATCAGTCCAATAAAAAATTGGGTCGATAAACTGTGTTCAAATAATTAATAAATTGTAAATATTACAAGATTAGCAAGTTTTATATGATCAAGTCAAATAACGGATCCATACTAACTTCTTTAGAAAGTTAAATTATTCAAATTCTTTACTTAAATATTCAAATTTTGAATTAAATTCTATCAAATCCGAATGTGGGATCTATTTGAACAGACTGAAAATGTCAACGTTTCGCACAGGCTTACCCCCTGGCCACTGCAGGCCAAAAACAAGTAATTCAGAGTCTACTTTGATAGAACTCGTGAATGAGTAGCCTAGCCATGTATTGTTTCTCTATAGTAAACATAGATAAAACATTTTTGTAATAACATCAGCATGCCTGGGTTGTTCGCAAACTGAAATTCCTTGATTATACAGAGCTTCGAAACATAGATAGCCTGCCCGCCTCCCCCATAAGTGTATAACCAGGATTCTAACCATACTCGATTAATGGTAGGAAATAAACACTAATAAGACAGTAGAACTAGTATTACCAACAACTCCATAAAAAAACTAACATATATTTCAAATCTAAATTAATAGTTCCCAAGGTGTTACTATAAACATTAGTGTATGAGTTATCTAGATCAGAGGTGGGCAAAATTTTCTCCCCGAGGGCCACATAAACATTTGTAAGGTATCTAGCTAGCATACATGTGACAAAAATATAAATTTACCATATAATTAACTTTATTTTCACATAAAAATACATTTATTAGTCATATAAGTATATAACTTTGGTACACAAAGAAAGTAGCAAATAATATCTAATACGTCATAGAAAATAAATTTAATGTCATGACTCATGTTGCGTCTCAAACTACCTAACTGTTGTTTAGTAACCACTCAAACTGTTATCATTAATGGGATTTATGCAGAGGTCCAAAATCCTGCTGGCCACACAAATTAACGTCGCAGGAAAGCGGCTGATCTAGATTAAACAAGTATTAACTAATCTGGAATATTGGATAACATAAACCAAAGGATGTTCTATGTAAGGGCACCTCCAGAGAATTGCACTTCTATGTGCAAATAATGGAGATGGGAGGTTTACCACACAGCTACAAAAGTAGTGCTACATGCGATCTACGTATTTGTCTTGATCGCTGTCGGCGACCATAAAAAGTGGTGCTGCTTAAGTGGCTTGTCTGAAGGTGCCTTAGTTTCTATAATGCTAGAGCTGCCTAGAAACATGCTTGGATTTTAATGAAATATAAGTTACATGAAAATGAAAATGGATAATGCACATCATTTAATTTATGAATATATACGTACAATAATAACATTGACCTACATCTTTATTTTCACTGAAAATAACTACGTATAATAGAGTTGTGTATTATTACAAAAAACATATGTTAACAAAAAAAACTTTAAACATTAATTTTATGATTAAAAACTATTCATCTAAAAAGTTTCACATCACAATGATAAACATAATAAATATCTGCATCTTAAAACTCCAAATAATACTAACAACATGATAACAACAATAAATCATATTTCACATTAAATAAATTATACCCAAAAATGAGCAAATGGAATTAAAATATGTCTAAAGAAATGTTTTGTATTACCATAAAGTACAGTCCAGATTTAATAAGAAAATCTGACAAAAACAGTTACTATATCTACTTTTATTTATTCATAATATGTCAAATCATGTGATCTGTAGCTGTCCCTTTAAAATATATCATCAATACCTATGAAATAACATTAACAACATAGTAAAATTTTATCAATGCGGCTCAAAAAAAAAGTATTTGTATTTTCTAAAAGTGTCTTCCAACCAAAATCCTACTGTATGGTACCAAAGAAATGCACTGTGGCTACACTAATAAAGTTTATTAGAAACCAACACAACTATAATTTCAATCATGCCAAAGGGAGAATTCTTACAAAATCAGTCATACTAGAAAGAAAAGTGCATCACTTGCAATACAAATATATAAAGATATTGCTTAAAGACTTTTTGATGTTTGAAATTAAAAAGTTTGGTTGATTATGGTTAAAACTGTATTGTTATCATAAATAAGTTTGTGTAAATTTAAATTGTTGAATAAATATTTAATCTTTATATTTGACTTCATCATTTATATTTATATTCCTTGAAATATCACCAATACTGATCTTGAAAGAGCCAATTATATATTTTAATATTAACAACAAGATTTTAGAGTTCATTCCTCTTCATTAAGCTTCCACAAGTTCAAATTAAGGTATATATTTTCTAATCATATTTGGCTGTTAGGTTGGCACACATTAAAACACAGGCAACGTAAGCGAGCCAGTACAGGGAGGGTTTTTATAACTAGTGTTTATAAATAGTAGAGAGCAGGTCTGTGGAGTTGGTAGCTATGACAAGCCTTTTACCACGGCTCCTCTATTTTTCTACGGTCCAATTCCTTCATAAATGGCTTAAGTATATTAATTAATAGCAAATTTACTGCAGTAAAATGCTCCAATACAGTTGACTTCATGGGAATTTTCTTTGACATTATGAAAGTATATTTAAATACATTTGTCAATCCATATTACAAATATTGGTCCTGAATAATAAAATTATATATTTACCATATATATTGATATAATTTTATAAGTTTTTATTTTGAAGCAAGAATCGGTACATTTTCACAAACCCCATCCAAAATTGCTTCCTAATACGACTTCAACTCCCCAGCCCTGGTAGAGGGCAGCACAGAGCAGTCTTGGGTCGAGTGGTGGTTGAAGCACAGTCTCCCGCCCCTGCTTGTCATATGTTGATTGACTGATGTGTATGTTTGTTTAACATACAACTGCTCTGTATTCTCTCCCTCCCCCCTCCCCTTCATATGTGCACTTCCCTTGTATACTGTTCTGCTTCGCTGTGTGTATACAATTCCCTGTCCTGCTCTGCGCCTCAATGTGCACTTAGACTTACTTACATTTCTATAATATTTATACAAAAAAAAGACAGACTAATAACATGAATAGATGTCCTAATGTAGTACTACCATATGCACCTGTAAAAAAAAATCAATTTTAAAATACAATCTCAAATTTATTTTCCAACCAAAATTAAAAGGCACACTACAAATCCCTTTTAGATGCAAATAAATTTAAAATTAAGTTTCAAAAGAAATAACAAATTTTGCAAAATTAGATAACTATATATATATATATATATATAGTTATATATTTGCAGCAAGTATGTAAGTGGTTTTAGATCTCTTGTTGAAGTCATGTTCGAAATGGATGACAAATGGGTATCGGTAAAATTGATCACTCGGGAATTTGTTAGTTTACATGAACAAAAACACACTTTTATGCTGACAAACATTACACATATTTGATGCACAAATTTAATAACTCTTGAGAATTAATCTCCGCTGAGTAAAGAGTAAAACTTCTATATACCAACCTCCCGTGATAGATTTCACCAAATAATGATACTATAATTTCAAACAGTACAACGTTTATAAAAAGAATGAACGGGCCAGATAAAATGTTGGTTCAACCAAAGGTACGCGAGCTATAGATAATCATGGATCAGACACCATGCAAGTTTGACATGCCTGGTCTACACAATTAAATTAATTGTTTCCATAAACACCATTTTTAATCTAACAACAATGTATTTTGTAAAACTTAATGATGGAATGTCTGCCATACTATGGTTGCGAAGTCATTCAAAGAAATTATAACAGTTCTTTTCTAGGAATTGATTTAGATGATATAAGTATTTGAATTTCAATCACAGTTGAGCTTCATAACAGGTCTTGGCTTAGTGTTGATAAATAAAAACCCCCATCTAAATTCTTCAAATTTGTAAGAAATGATTAACTTAACAGTAACACATTTCTCTATCCATAAATCCGTAGTTTATAACTCTCCGTAGAAGTTGAAAAAACTTTTTTAAGAACTCTCACTACAGAAAGAGACTTATAAACATTAGGTCAGATAAAGGAATTGTCAAATTTTTCCAAAAGTGTCGTATTTTCATTTAGCCAGCTTTAATAGTAATTCTTTAACAAAAAAATTATACTAAGGTTATCCTTATTAATTAAAAACACTCAAACAAAAAGTAAAAAATAAACATGTTAATAACTATGTTTATAGAATTTGCTGAAAATGTCCACTCAAATTTGTTCAAATAAAACAAAATATGCTTTCTCATTATTTTTTTTGACATCATGGGATTAAGGATACAGCATGTGTACACAACGTTAAAAATCAAATATACTTAAAGACTTTTAGAATAGTGAGCTTACATAGTATGTAGATGAGGTTTAAAATGTATATTACTTAATGACATCGAATTTACAGCCAACAAAAGCAACTTATACCACAACCTACAACAAAATGGTCTCAAAAGTTATCATAGCCACAGAGATATTTTGGTCTTATCCAGTATATGGCGGTGGCCAAGCAAGTGTGCTCTAGAAATAATAACTAGATAAAAGCAACTCCTGATATGCCCAGATAATGCAGGATAAAAGACCCACAGATAATACATAATAGTGGATGATACAACAAAGACTTGCTTCGGTGGCTACATGGTCTAAGACATCACTCTTGCAATAGACTGGACTGATGATGATCAGAAGATCAGGGTGGTTTTTCCTGAATGTTTTTATTCCTACCCCTAACATAAATGCGGGTACATTTCCTCTAAAGCCAACCTTCCTCATCCCTAAAAGATTAGTGTAATTAGTATATATGCATACAAATGGGAAGGGTAGTAAGACACAGTGTTAACAAAAAATCTGCTTAATTACCCAATTTCAAATTGGGCAACTGAAAGTGACCTTTTTCTGTTTGTGTTTTTTTGGTTGAGTGGATCTTTTCCTAAGGTTTTTGCAAAATGTACAATGATTTCTGATTATTTACTACAAGAGTCTTCTTGCTACTTTAAAAATGTTAAAAATTCTCCATGTGTGTCAGTACACATATCCATAGCCATTCTGATAGTTATTCTGCCAAGTGAAACATTGAGAGTTTACTAAAGTAATTTTGTTTTACTTAGAAATTAAACAAATGATAGAGACAGATTTAACATTAACTCAAATTTTATTGCAAATCAAAGAGAAATATAACAAATTTCTATGAAATAGGTTATGATAGTCCTGTAGTAAAGAAAAACTCTTTCAAACTCTTGGGCTGCTATTGAGTACATTCTGTTTGTAGGCCTATCATCTTCAAATTTTGAAATTCTAACATACATTCAATTTATTCAAATAAAACTCAGCACACAGTATTACACATTATAGTGTGTCAAAAATAGATTAACAAACTTTTTATTTTTGTATATGTTTCTAAATTATTGTCCAACTGTGAAAATGTAAATTTATTTCCTGAACCTGTTTTATCCCGAGGAACACCGAAATAAGGTACTTTAGGTAATAAAGCTTTAAAAAAAAGAGGGTGCATCATGATGCGGTTTTCTGTATACCACTTTAGAAAACAGTGGAATTGAGAACATTAAAACAATTTTACCATTATTAAAAAAATACAAAAAAGCCAAAAAATAATTATTTTAAAATTTAAAAAATACTATACTGATCCCAATTTTACTGGTGACATGTGATAAATGCAGAATACTGCATTTTGATATGTTTTCTCACTAAATTATAGTCTTGTAGCTAACTTCCCGTTTAATTAGCCTTAGGACAGACTCGTCACCAGTAAGATACCTAATGTTGGTGCAATAGATCACAATGAGCCTGTTACCTTTAAGAGTAACCATAGTGTACCTGCCTGATAAATCTCTTTTTATGTTCTCACGATAGTGGAACACAAAGGGCTTAGAAACAACACTTAAGTGACCTGCACATAAACAAGTACCTAAGTTATTTTCCCTTGTTATACTATGGTCAAATAGATAAACAAAATTCAAGTTTTTATCATAGGTTTGTTTGATCAAATACATAAACGTCTATTACATTAATACATTCTTTAGAGAATATTTTAAATGTTGTAAGAAGAGTAAAGATTTGATGAAGTTAGTTTTTGCTTTTAAGTCTTCCACCAACCGACCTTGGATTTGTTAACTTGTTCAGCCTATTATATTTTACTCAACTATTAAAAAATCTATAAATGTGATGTTTAGACACATACCACCACCACCATCATAGTAGTTAATCAACATACTCAAATATACCATTTCTAAGAACTAACAATAAATAGCACCCCGAGTCAAGAGCTAGTCTGTCTGATTTATTTGACATGAATAGACATCACTAAACAATTTTCAAGTTATATGTTAAGGCAAGTTATCTGCAGTTATCATTTTTGATAAAATCAATACCAAGAAAATTATATTAATAAAATAAAATTTTATCAATGTTGGCTGCAAAAAAATAGATTCGTATTTTTAAAAAGATTATTTTATTCAAGAAACTTATTACTCATCAGCTATAGCAATGTTTTTTTTGAAGAGGCATAATTATGAGTCAAATTATTTAGTCCTATAGTATTATATTATTGAATTTTTTTGACACAATGTACATAATACTTAATAGCAACTTAATTAAATGTGTAGAGTTGAGGGCGGTTAAGAGAAAATGCACCTCAATCTGTAAAGAAGCAGAATGGAAAAAAACAGCATCTAATGTACCCGACCTGGATTAAAACTCAAATCTCTCCAGTACAATGCCCTTGAATGCTCAAACACTCCTATAGATGTAAATGCGAAGATAACTTTTAGAAAGCTAGATCCTACATCCTTAATTGTGATACTTTTCTCTTCTACCTATCCACTCATATTATTATTATTATTATTATTATTAGCACCGCGTCTTACTACCCGTTCGGGTTATACGCACTTACGCTAATGTGTAATGGTAGGGTGATTGTGAGATGAAATGGAGGACCTACAGTTTAACGTGGAATCCGAACCACGGTGGAGACCTGGCATTCCCCACATTCACAAGATGTCTTGTCAGAGGTGAAGGAAGGGTTTGGTAATCAGATAAATCT